>SJYX01001582.1:5455-30929 GCA_006410675.1 Oreotragus oreotragus | reverse complement strand
ATTTGTATGGAAATACAAAAAACCTCGAATAGCCAAAGCAATCTTGAGAAAGAAGAATGGAACTGGAGGAATCAACCTGCCTGACTTCAGGCTCTACTACAAAGCCACAGTCATCAAGACAGTATGGTACTGGCACAAAGACAGAAGTATGGATCAGTGGAACAAAATAGAAAGCCCAGAGTTAAATCCACGCACCTATAGACACCTTTTCTTTGACAAAGGAAGGCAAGAATATACAATGAATTAAAGACAATCTCTTTAACAAGTGGTACTGGGAAAACTGGTCAACTGCTTGTAAAAGAATGAAACTAGAACACTTTCTAACACCATACACAAAAATAAACTCAAAATGGATTAAAGATCTAAATGTCAGAAACTATAAAACTCCTAGAACAGAACATAGGCAAAAATCTCTCCGAGATACATCACAACAGGATCATCTATGACCCACCTCCCCGAATATTGGAAATAAAAGCATGGCCCTCTTTTTATTTTGCTCTCTCACATACTCCCCAAGTCATACTTGGGATCTGTTAAACACAACTACTCAAGCATATTCTTGAGATTACACTTTTACATTAATTGAAAATTCAGCATAAACCTCTACTTTATCACACTTCAAGATTATTATAATTTCCTTTTAAACCCAATTGTTTTTTTCAATTAAAAATTCAAATGATTTTTAAAGTTTCTATCTTCACCTTTAAGTGACAGAGACACTCCACATAGATTATTTTAATTACTGTTAAAAATATTCTGCAATGAGTACATTTTTAAATGTCAATTAAAATATTGTGATAAAAAAACCAACTATGTTAATGAAATATAAGATGATAAATATCTAATTATNTCACCTTTAAGTGACAGAGACACTCCACATAGATTATTTTAATTACTGTTAAAAATATTCTGCAATGAGTACATTTTTAAATGTCAATTAAAATATTGTGATAAAAAAACCAACTATGTTAATGAAATATAAGATGATAAATATCTAATTATTTTTGAAGAAAATCTCCATTAGAAGCTTTTAACATTTCATTAATGTGTGAAAGAAGAAAGCTGAGCACCGAAGAATCGATGCTTTTGAACTGTGGTGTTGGAGAAGACTCTTGAGAGTCCCTTGCACTGCAAGGAGATCCAACCAAGGAGATCAGCCCTGGGATTTCTTTGGAAGGAATGATGCTAAAGCTGAAACTCCAGTACTTTGGCCATCTCATGTGAAGAGTTGACTCATTGGAAAAGACTCTGATGCTGGGAGGGATTGGGGGCAGGAGGAGAAGGGGACGACAGAGAATGAGATGGCTGGATGGCATCATGGACTCGATGGACATGAGTCTGAGTGAACTCCGGGAGATGGTGATGGACAGGGAGGCCTGGCGTGCTGCGATTCATGGGGTTGCAAAGAGTCGGACACGACTGAGCGACTGAACTGAACTGACTGAATGTGTGAAAGAAATAGAATAGAGTTTTAAAAATATTCCTCAGAGGTTTTAATCAATCACTTTTATTCTCTTGGAGCTGTATGTCATTTTTAATTTGCTTGTACCTGATCTTTAGCAGGTGAAGCAGGGAAAGGACTTTGAGGCAGTAGGCATTCGTTAGAGGGTTGAAGACAGGTAAGGAGAGCATGTTATCTTCAGATAACTTGATTGGCTTAAGATCACTGAAACCCAATGCATATAAGGAAAAAAGCAACAAGAACCTTTTCATTTATCTCATTTAATCCTCTGAAACAGATCTGTAAAGTTAATACCATACACAAGAGGAAATCACTCAGCTTCTGTAGGTGTCTTGCATCAACTCGCCAAGTCCTGAAAAAGCAAAACTGAGCCTCAAACAAGTTTATGTAATTCCATAAATGTTTGCCTTTATAATAACTGCCTTCCTTAAAGTTTCTGCAGTGGAGAAAATGTTGTGGGGTTGACAGGTGGAAATTGAATAAGGACTTGAAAAAAAAAGGAACATTGAAGGGATTTGCATCTCATTTATCCCCAATAATTATGTCCAAGCCCACTGAGCTTGGCTCACAAAACCCATTCCTGTGAAACCTTACTAAGCTAAGAGTGAAATTCCAGGTTATGTTTCTGTAAAGATAGACAATCCCAGAAAATGAACTCCTTAGTCAAAAGATGATTCCTGGCAACAATTGATGACTATACTATGCTAACTAGCTATTTGATGGATAATCAAACTCTATTGCCAACCAGATTTGAGACGTATATTTCATGCACATGTAGCCCCAGAATTTCAAATTGAGCCATCACTTCAGTAATAGTGTTTCTATCAAGAGTATGTCAGTGGGAAGGAAGTATATCAAATTGTGAATATGACACAATTTCCTTCACTGACCAGCCTTTCAAAATAGAAATTGAAATGAACATTTCCTCAACATATGTTGCGTGTTCAGCTATGAAGTGGATTGTTTTTTAAATATATACATTAAAGGTCCAGCTCACCCCTATAATCCATTTATAATATAACCAGTTAGCATAATTCAGCATGTATATACAATAACAGATCAATTCCAAGTAAGTAAATAAGAAAGTCATGAAGTTTTAAGGAAAGTGGAAAAGGGATTTGTCATTTGATCATAAGATTTCAAACACATTCTTTAGCATCTGTCTCAGTTTTCTTGTCTATAAAATGGTGATATATTTTATTGGCTATATTGTTATTATGATAAATGACATACATGGAAATGCCTTACACAGCTTTTGACAAATATTCAATGTTCAATAAAAGCCAGTTATTATGTAGTAATTAACAAATTGCAATTACAGCTAAATTATTTATGATCTGAAACATGTCACTCATCTTTGGTTAGAGTCTAGTCAACATAAATGTGGAAATAAATCTGAACAAGGAATCCTAAAGATTCCTTCCAGGAAGAAATCTTCTGGCCCCAGTTAGAACGATCTTAAAGATCATGTAATATCCAATTTGTTAAATATCTGCTCTTGTGTGTTGATAAATGTAACTTAAGATAGGACACAAATTACCTTGACACTCTAGCATAGAAACTGGAAATGCTGTTTTCATGTATTTACTAATAGCTGTCCCACTCAATAGTGCCCATGTGACCTTTAAATATCACAGAAACTGATTGGCAAAAGAGAATAATAGTGGCATTTTAATTGATTGGTAAATTATTAAGCAGCATTAGCTAATACACCATAACACCTTTTCTCTCTTTCTGCCCCAGTCCATCTCACTGGAACAAATTATTCTGCTCTCTGGAGGGTTCCTGTTTTTCTTACATGTGGATCTATGATCCATTTGACCCTTTCTTCTGCAGTATAACATATACTCATTTTAAAAATATATGTAAATAAATGTGAGGAAAAATAACTATGAAAATTGTATGCTAAAAAGCAAATGTCATTGTGGACTACATTTTACTGCAGTTCTGACCATTCAGAGTAAAATATAAACAGAGAGCACCTTGAATTTATTCTTGCTATTTTTTAATATAATTTTTAAATGAATTTAGCAATGAATTTAAAGTTCCTTTGGGCATGATTCTCTGAGGTTTCTAAATTTCTGACCTTGATAAGAATTACCAAACTTTGATACTAACATCAAAGGAGTGACTAAATGATTTTTATCCCATAAAATGCCATTACCACTTCTGGAATCATTTCATTTATAAAAATCCAAACGCAATCTTCCCAACCCATGCTGAGGTCACTGCTTCTTGGGAAGAGAATGTTCAACACTCCAGATATCAAAACTAAAGACTCTTTAGCACTGTTTTGTATTTTTTAATCTTTTCCTCCCAATTAGATCTCAATTTTCAGAAAAGCCTTACAGGTCTCCAACACTTAGTAGGGGACACAGATGCATCAGGAGCAGCCTGTGTGACCATGAGATGGATTCTCTGAATCACAATTTCTTAATTTATAAAGTTCCATGAGTTGTTGTAAGGAAGAAATAAGAAGCCTTGATGTTCCCTATTCGGTGTATTCTGAGTGGCACAGAACTGAGCAGACCAGAGCCCTTCAGAGAAAGCTTTGTTGCCCCAGCTACTGAGAGTGTGGTCAGCAGTTCCCTGCCCCTGTGGGGTTTGCCTCAGCTGCAAAGAATTGCCTGGCAAAGGACACATCTGTCCCAGAGTAGCCCATATTTAATGACTAACAGCCAATCAATTTTAATCCAAAGCAATAAAGCTCTGATTATCCTTTCAGGATTTCCTTGTGCCCAGTCTTAGCTGCTCACCCTCTCTTCCACTAATGTTAATCCCTGAATTGTACCCTCCCTGTCGTGCCAGATAATAAAACCTGCAATAGAGCTTGATGCATGCCTGCATAGTGGCTTCAGTCATGTCCGAGTATTTGTGAACCCGTGGACTGCAGCCCGCCAGGCTCCTCTGTCCATGGGATTCTCCAGGCAAGAATACTGGATTGGGTTACCATTTCTTTCTCCAGGGGAGAATTTTGATATGAGGTCTAGGTTTGTCATAACTTATTTTCCCCCCCAAGGAGCTGCTGCTGCTGCTGCTGCTGCTAAGTCGCTTCAGAAGTGTCCGACTCTGTGCAACCCCATAGACGGCAGCCCACCAGGCTCCCCCATCCCTGGGATTCTCCAGGCAATAACACTGGAGTAGGTTGCCATTTCCTTCTATAATGCAGAAAAGTGAAAAGTGAAAGTGAAGTTGCTCAGTCATGTCCGACTCTTAGCGACCCCATGGACTGTGGCCTACCAGGCTCCTCAGCCCATGGGAATTTCCAGGCAGGAGTAACGCAGTGGGATGCCATTGCCTTCTCCCCTCAAGGAGCAAGCCATCTGCAGTGATTTTGGAGCCCAAGAAAATAAAGTCTATCACTGTTTCCATTGTTTCCCCATCTATTTACCATGAAGTGATGAAACTGGCTACCATGAGCTTTGTCTTTGAATGCTGAGTTTTAAAACAGCTTTTTCACTCTCCTTTTTTCACTTTCATCAAGAGGCTCTTTAGTTCCTCTTCACTTTCTGCCATGGGCTACAGTCCATGGGGTTGCAAAAAGTCAGAAATGACTGAAGAGACTGAGCACTGGGAAAGTCCCTGGAGCTTGATGCATACTAATCCTATCGCTGTATCTTTATCTCTTCCTCCAAGGATAGAAAGCCCAACCATTTTGGTTCTCTGATCATCTCTCTTTCTGTGTTATCCTCTGTTGTTCCTCTGATAAGATCCTTTATGCTAATATCACTTCAAAACACCCTGGCCTTATTGTTCTGCATTCCCCAAACACTCACTCCAATACATATACCAACATTATCACCAAACACATAAGCATGGAATAACTTAAGTCAACTTCAACAGTATCTCACATTTCTTTGCTCTATGAGACATGTTTTCCTCTCTCAAAATGCCAGAATATGGCTGAGAATAGGAAAGACTAGAGATCTCTTAAGAAAAATTAGAGATATCAAGGGAACATTTCATGTAAAGATGGGCTCAATAAAGGACAGAAATTGTATGGACCCAACAGAAGCAGAATATATTAAGAAGAGGTGGCAAGAATACACAGAAAAACTGTACCAAAAAAAATTTTTTTATGACCCAGATAATCACAATGGTGTGATCACTCACCTAAAGCCAGACATCCTGGAATGTGAAGTGAAGTGGGCCTTCAGAAGCATCACTACGAACAAAGCTAGCGGAGGTGATGGAATTCCAGTTGAGCTATTTCAAATCATAAAAGATGATGCTGTGAAAGTGCTCCACTCTCTGATAATGAGTGATGTTGAGCATCTTTTCATGTGTTTGTTAACCATCTCTATGTCTTCTTTGGAGAAATGTCTGTTTAGTTCTTTGGCCCATTTTTTGGTTGGGTCATTTATTTTTCTGAAATTGAGCTGTAGGAGTTACTTGTATATTTTTGAGACTAGTTGTTTGTCAGTTGCTTCATTTGCTATTATTTTCTCCCATTCTGTAGGCTGTCTTTTCACCATGGCTATAGTTTCCTTTGTTGTGCAGAAGCTTTTAAGTTTAATTAGGTCCCATTTGTTTATTTTTGCTTTTATTTCCAATATTCTGGGAGGTGGGTCATAGAGGATCCTGCTGTGATGTATGTCGGAGAGTGTTTTGCCTATGTTCTGTTCTAGGAGTTTTATAGTTTCTGGTCTTACATTTAGACCTTTAATCCATTTTGAGTTTATTTTTGTGTATGGTGTTAAAAAGTGTTCTAGTTTTATTCTTTTACAAGTGGTTGACCAGTTTTCCCAGCACCACTTGTTAAAGAGATTGTCTTTAATTCATTGTATATTCTTGCCTCCTTTGTCAAAGATAAGGTGTCCATAGGTGCATGGATTCATCTCTGGGCTTTCTATTTTGTTCCATTGATCTATATTTCTGTCTTTGTGCCAGTACCATACTGTCTTTGTATTTCCATACAAATTGTGCAGTGCGATCCAAAAGTCTACAAGCAATAAATGCTGGAGAGGGTGTGGAGAAAACTAGTACAGCCACTATGGAGAACAGTGTGGAGGTTCCTCAAGAAATTGCAAATAGAACTGCCTTATGACCCAGCAATCCCACTGCTGGGCATACACACCAAGGAAACCAGAATTGAAAGAAACACGTGTACCCCAATGTTCATCACAGCATTGTTTATAATAGCCAGGACATGGAAGCAACCTATTTGTCCATCAGCAGATGAATGGATAAGAAAGCTGTGGTACATATACACAATGGAGTATTACTCAGCCATTAAAAAGAATACATTTGAATCAATTCTAATGAGGTGGATGAAACTGGAACCTATTATACAGGGTGAAGTCAGCCAGAAAGAAAAACACCAATACAGTATACTAACGCATATGTATGGAATTTAGAAAGATGTTAACAATAACCCTGTTTGCAAGACAGAAAAAGAGACACAGATGTATAGAAAAGTCTTTTGGACTCTGTGGGAGAGGGAGATGGTGGGCTGATTTGGGAGAATGGCATTGTAACACGTATAATATCATATATGAAACGAGTCACCAGTCCAGGGTCAATGCATGTTACTGGATGCTTGAGGCTGGTGCACTGGGACAACCCTGGGGAGGGAGAAGGGAGGAGAGTTCAGGATGGGGAACATGTGTATACCTGTGGTGGATTCATGCTGATGTATGGCAAAACCAATACAATATTGTAAAGTAATTAATATTACTTTACAATAAAATAAATTAAAATAAATAAATTTATATTTTAAAAATAAAGAAACAAATGACTTAGAGAAAGGCAAATATCATATAATATCACTTACATGTGGAATCTTAAAATATGATATAAGTGAACTTATTTACAAAACAGAAATAGACTCACAGACATAGACAACAAACTTATAGTTACCAAAGAGGAAAGAGGGGACGAGGGATAAATCAGGAATTTAAGATTAACAGATACAGACTACTATCCATAAAACAGATAAACAACAAGGACCTACTGTATATAACAGGGAACTATATTCAATAGTTTGTAATAAACTATAATGGAAAAGCATCTAAAAAAAAAAAAGAAGAAGAAGAAAGTGCTACACTCAATATGCCAGCAAATTTGGAAAACTCAGCAGTGGCCACAGGACTGGAAAAGGTCAGTTTTCATTCCAATCCCTAAGAAAGACAATACCAAAGGATGCTCAAACTACTGCACAATTGCATTCATCTCACACATTAGTAAAATAAGGCTTAAAATTCTCTAAGGTAGGCTTCAGCAATATGTGAACCGTGAACTTCCAGATGTTCATGCTGGATTTAGAAAAGGTAGAGGAACCAGAGATCAAATTGCCAACATCCACTGGATCATTAAAAAAGCAAGAGAATTCCAGAAAAACATCTATTTCTGCTTTATTGACTATGCCAAAACCTTTGACTGGGTGCATCACAATAACCTGTGAGAAATTCTGTAAGAGATTGGAATACCAGATCACCTGACTTGCTTCTTGAGAAACCTGTATGCTGGTCAGGAATCAACATTTAGAACTGGACATGGAACAACAGACTGGTTCCAAATAGGAAAAGGAGTATGTCAAGGCTGTATATTGTCACCCTGCTTATTTAACTTATATGCAGAGTACATCATGAGAAAATTCCAGATGTTCATGCTGGATTTAGAAAAGGTAGAGGAACCAGAGATCAAATTGCCAACATCCACTGGATCATTAAAAAAGCAAGAGAATTCCAGAAAAACATCTATTTCTGCTTTATTGACTATGCCAAAACCTTTGACTGGGTGCATCACAATAACCTGTGAGAAATTCTGTAAGAGATTGGAATACCAGATCACCTGACTTGCTTCTTGAGAAACCTGTATGCTGGTCAGGAATCAACATTTAGAACTGGACATGGAACAACAGACTGGTTCCAAATAGGAAAAGGAGTATGTCAAGGCTGTATATTGTCACCCTGCTTATTTAACTTATATGCAGAGTACATCATGAGAAATGCTGGGCTGGAAGAAACACAAGCTGGAATCAAGATTGCCGGGAGAAATATCAATAATCTCAGATATGCAGATGACACCACTTTTATGGCATAAAGTGAAGAAGAACTAAAGAGCCTTTTGATGAAAATGAAAGAGGAGAGTGAAGAAGTTGACATAAAGCTCAACATTCAGAAAACTAAGATCATGGCATCGAGTCCCATCACTTCATGACAAATAGATGGGGAAACAGTGGCTGACTTTAGATGGTGACTGCAACCATGAAATTAAAAGACATTTACTCCTTGCAAGGAAATTATGACCAACATAGACAATCTATTAAAAAGCAGAGACATTACTTTGCCAACAAAGATCCATCTAGTCAAGGCTATGGTTTTTCCAATATATGTATACATATATATATATATATGTTAGTGTTGGACTATCAAGAAAGCTGAGTGCTGAAGAATTGATGCCTTGAACTGTGGTGTTGGAGAAGACTCTTGAGAGTCCCTTGGATTGCAAGGAGATCCAACCAGTCAATCCTAAAGGAGATCCAACCAGTCAATCCTAAAGGAGATCAGCCCTGGGTATTCATTGGAAGGACTGATGTTGAAGCCGAAGACCCTGGTGCTGGGAAAGATTGAGGGCAGGAATAGAAGTGGACAACAGAAGATTAGATGGTTGGATGGCATCACCAACTCAATGGACATAAGTTTGGGTGAACTCCAGGAGCTGGTGACAGACAGGGAGGCCTGGTGTTCTGCGGTACATGGGGTCACAAAAAAATCAGACACAAATGAGTGACTGAACTGAACTGAATATTTCATTGATGATATGTACCATATTTTCTTTATCCATTCCTCTGTTGGTAGACATTTATGTTGCTTCCATAAAAAAGTAATAATAATGCCATCTTCAGCAACATATGTACCTAGAGGTTGTTATATTGAGTGAAGTAAGTCAGGCAGAGAAAGACAAATATTGTATAATATCACTTACATGTGGAATCTTAAAAAAAAAAAAACTACAAACAAACTTATCTAAAAAACAGAAATACAGTTACCGATGTAGAAAATAAATTACCAGGGGATACAGAGAAGGCAATGGCACCCCACTCCAGTGCTCTTCCTGGGAAAATCCCACGGATGGAGGAGCCTGATAGGCCACGGTCCATGGGGTTGCAAAGAGTCGACATGACTGAGTGACTTCACTTTTCACTTTTATGAATTGGAGAAGGAAACGGCAGCCCACTCCAGTGCTCTTGCTTGGAGAATCTCAGGGACGGCAGAGTCTGGTGGGCTGCTGTCTAGGGGTCACACAGAGTCAGACAAGACTGAAGAGACTTAGAAGCAGCAGCAGCAGCAGCAGGGAGTGAGGAATAAATCAGGAGACAGGGATTGACACATACAGGCTACTGTACATAAAATAGGTAACAAATAAGGATATACTGTATAGCACAGGGAATTCTGCTCAGTACTCTTTAATGGCCCATATGGGAAAACAATCGAAAAAAATAGTGGATATACGTGTAACTATTTCACTTTGCTGTATACCTGATATAAAACTAACACAATGTCATAAATCAGCTATTTTTTTTAATAGACTTTTATTTATTTTTTTATTTTATTATTTTTTTTTTGTATTTATTTATTTTTTTTACACGAACTTAAAAAGTGAAAATGTTACTGGCTCAGTCATATCTGACTTTGTAACCCCAAGGACTGTAGCCTGCCAGGCTCCTCTATCCACAGAATTCCCCAGGCAACTATACTGCAGTGGGTTGCTATTCCCTTCTCCAAGGAATCTTCCTGACCCAGGGATTGAACCCAGTTCTCCCACATTTCAGGCAAATTCTTTACCATCTGAGCCACCAGAGAAGCCCTACACCCATGTTTTTTTTTAAATTCTATAGTAATTCTTCTCTCCTTGAATATTTAGCTTTCTCAATATCTCTGAGACATCGTCTTGGGTCCCTTAATTTGTGTTTAATGTGACACTCTGGCTTCCTCATGAATGCAACCACTGGGCTATGATGTACATTTTTAGGTTTATTTGCTGCTAGTCTGTAAACTTATAATGATGATGGGGGACAGTGAAAAACACACTCATCTCCATAGCTGTAATTCATAGCAGAAGGTTCTGGGTTTGTTAAGCAATCAGAATCATTTGTGTAAAGACTGTATGAATGAGCAAGTGAATTAGTGAGCAGATGAAATGATGTTTTTTTCAGTGTGTCAGGTTAGTTGTATTTCTAGATTTTCCCTAGTGATTCAGAAGTGAAAAGTCTTTGACGTGATACCAAACCGAGATGAGTTGGACTAGTTTTCTGTATATCTGTCTAATAATCTTGCAATCTATGTCCCAAGAAAGGAGGAAGACAGGTGCCTTGGCAAGGTGTTCAAAAATATGTGTTCATGATTAAAACTACTGTCCCCAGATATACTTATGGTAGCAGTATGTGTATAACCTTCTCCCTGGATGGATACTAAAATTAGCTCATTTAAAGAATCATTGAAATTTTACTTCCTATACAACTTCAATATGAAGATGAAGTTGGGATTGAGACCGTATCGGGGCACGACACACAAGAGATGACTTGTATGAGTACATTCAGAGGATGAGCATATGATCATAAGTGGGTCATAAAGCAAAGAAGGGGAGAATATCAATACAATGGGTTAGAGATGACAATTCAGGAACAGGAGTGGAATAAGGAAAAAGTAGTTTCTCCAGAGTCAGGTGATGGAGTTTTTAGGCTCAATATGCTCATCTTAAAATGGGGATGATAATACTTAATTCATAGTAATGTAATGAAGATTTGTATCCTCTGTGGTGAAGGTTGGAAATATGTTGGGAATGTGGGCACAGGCAATATGACCATCACTGAATGCCTTCTATCTGTCTAACGACAGATGGTAGAAGACTACTTTCTTCCCAGTCCTGCTTAGGAACAGTTCTGCTCTACAATCACTCATGTTTACATAAGTGTTCCTGGCCTTGATTAGTTTAAACTCTCTTGCCTTCCAGGCATCATCAACAAAATGTCCATTCTAAGATGGGTGGGTTGGTGGGTGGAATGACCTTCCCCAATCACAATCATTCACATTTAAGAAATGGTATTTTCCCTTTGAAAACAGACCAACGTATGTGTCTTGAATCTTTGTGGTTTCCCTCGATTATTGATCTCTGGATAAAAAGAGAATAACAGCAACAACCCAGAGGACAAAATCTCTAGAAAGATAAGGTTTCTCTCTTACTTCACTGCTGACCCTTCAAGTTGTAAAAGGTCTGGGTTCCCCTAATTTCCGTGGGCTACACATGGAGGATAGGAAATAGTTCCAATGCATCTTAACAAACACACATGGAAGAAATGTAAATCCTATCCTGCTATGTCACAGGTACCAGGGTCAGCCAGAGGACAAAATAAGTAAAATAATAACAAAAATCTCATTTAGCACTTGCTTCTTTTCAGCCACATCAACAAATTAGAATGATGATAGATGATGAGCAAACTCAGGTAATCCATAGGTTGTAGATGAGCCTGTCTATTCTGCCTTAGCAATTGACTCACAGGCCAGCAATTAAGATGGCAGTGGATTTTGCTCCCATTCCAGACTTACAGCACAGGAGTTTGGAGAGGGAAAGATAATTTATGGAAAGGAATTGAAATGAGCCTTAAGTAATTAGTAAAATTTCCAGATTCACAGCAACTAAATTCTGGGCCACTGTGATGTCAGAGGAAATTGATCCTAAACATTTGTGTAGTTCAAGACACCAGTTCTGACAATGGGATATAGAGAAATAATGCAATGGTTTCATTAAGACTGGGACTTCAGAGCCAGTCTGCCTGGGGATGAGCACATTGTAAGGCTTTGGCCATCACGTCCTGCTCTTGGTTTGCCTCCTGTGACACTAGTTTCATGAAGATAGGAATACTTGCCCACAGGATTGTTGTACAGATACAACAATACGTCAGTGAAATTAGATTGATAAATTAATCCAAATTAGAGGTTTAGAACAATGTTTCAATTATTCCCCAATAAGTGGTAACAATTAGAAACATTAATGAGAAGAAAGACAGAGTCATTCTACTCCTTCTAACCCTCAACAGAACTCCAGATACTGCCTCCTGCTGCCCTGATGTAAATCCTTGCAATCATCAATGACCTTGCATTGCATGCTGCTGTACCTGGCTCCATGTCCTCCATCATCATGCTCCTCGGCACTTCATCTTGGAACTGTCCTCCCAAACTCACAGGTGAGTATCTATATCTCAATCTGCTCAGATGCAGCATCTTCAGGTTTTAATTCTGAAAATGCCTCACTTCCTGTCTATGAAATCAGTCACATCCTTTAATATAATTTGGCCTCAATCATTTACCTATTATAAAAAAAATTAAGAATACATTATCTCTGAGGTCATTTTCTACTTTAATCTCTTGTGATTTTAAGACTACATCTGAAATTTATTAAAAAATAATCCAGTTACACCTTATGAATCTAACACAGATACAATAGATGGTCCCCAAGATGGATGTGGAGTTCAGTATTATCAAGGTAAAGAACTCTGGACCCAGTTCATAATGTAAGAGGTGTTTATCCCTGGTAAACTGAAGTATGGCTAGTAAGGGATAAACTTTACTCATTGTCAAAGGAAAGCCAAGGATATACTGAGGAAAGTGGCCAAAGAGGGCATGACCTGAGCCTCTTTTTGGAGGGTAAAAGTTAATGACGAACCAGAGGCTAAGATAGTCAGCAACATAAGAAATAACATAGAAACAAGTGCTCTAAGAAAAAGCCTGAGACCAGGCAAAGAAGAGGGGACAGGAAAGAAAAACTAAAAATCTCTGGGAACTCTCTGTGTTAGTAGCTTTTATTGGCAGAGATTATATTTTCAGAGGACTGAAAGGAGATGGACAATGCCACTTCCTTTTAGAGGCCAAACAAAAGCACAATTCACTGTGACATGAAAAACGGAAATAATTCAATATCTCCTTTTGGATTTGAGCAGCACCAAAGGGTGTGTGTGTGTGTGTGTGTGTGTGTGTGTGTGTGTTTGCACAAACTCCTAAACTGGAGTCAAATGAGATGTAAAAAATATCCAAGACAAAAAACATGTGGAAAATTAAGCCCAAATCAGGAATCCTGAGGTATTGCTATTTCTCTTTCCTCTTAGCCTCCATATGGTCATTCTGAAGATCTCCACAGTGTTCAATCCTTTAATTTTCTTCCCTATGTATAAGATAATTTGTTTCCAGTTGAAGTAACATCTGTTTCTGTAGATAATTAAGTTATTAGATGCTGATCAATTTAATAAAGCTATAAGGCTTTCCTGACCTTTTTATGCATAATCAATGAATTTAGAAGCAAAATGTGAAAATTTTACATTTTAAAAGATGATCTAAATCTTTCATTAAAAGATATTTTGTAATTATGTGACATACTTATAGTTTATACCTCCTATATTTAGTGCTTCTATTCAACCAGTTATAATAGACATCATTTCTAGAGTATTTTAGGCATTTTGTGTACATTTTGCACACAATCTTTCCAGTAGTTCTGAGAATAATATAATAATATAAATAATTATTAATATTAGCTATTTTACAGATGGCTGAGAAAGCTGGAAAACCCATGGGGTCTCCACAGGTAGAATTAGAATTCAAACTTCAGCCTCCTGACTTTGGAATCCAGCCTTTATCTTAAACTTCCCCATTTTCCTCTTCATTGCACCCCTAATTGGATACATGTTTCCAGAGCTATTAACTCTGTACCCTGCTTATTGTTTGTTCTTTGACCTGTGATAGTTTAGGGTGAAATCAAGCAACTTTGATTACCATAGATTTCAAAAGACATCGTACAAAGCCCAGAATTCTTTGTTTCTAGAATTTCGGCAATTAGTAGATAGATCACCTTCACTATGAATAGTGGGGGTAAGCTTTCAATTTGTTAAGAGGTCAGTGAAAGAATGAATCAGGAATGAGGCTAAACAGTGCAGATAAAACTTGCATCTTGATGACCTTCTAGTCGTAGAGAATATGTTGTTACTGTTTAGTCGCTGCTGCTGCTAAGTCACTTCAGTCGTGTCCGACTCTGTGTGACCCCTAAGTCTTGTTCAACTCTCTTGCGACCCCATGGACTGTACCTCGCCAGGCTCCTCTGTCCATGGGATTTCCCAGGCAAGAATACTAGAGTGAGTTGCCATTTTCTTCTCTAGGGAATCTTCCCAACCCAGGGGTCAAACTCATGTCTTTTGCATTGCAAGTGGATTATTTACTGCTGAGCCACTGGGGAAGCCCATCATAGAGAATATACAGATTCTTTTTTTTTTAAAGCCAAAATGCAGTTTATGCCTTTCAACTTAACCTTGTGTGCTATACAAGCATGAGAATATAAATTAGCAAAAGAACTTATTTAAGCTTTTGCTGTCAAATCTAATCATTTTTGTTTCATTTAAGACATTCTTTTTGTTATTCATAAAGGCAACAACAATAAAGTCAGCCATGTAGTATAACTGACAAGGCAGTAGCCACCTGGATGTGAACCTCGTTACAGTCCTTCCAGGCTCAGTCTTTGTTCTTTGCCTCAGGTTTTCCTCCAGCATGTGGAGATGAGAGTTCTCTCTTGTCTCTCACGTAGCTATTTTGAGGATCGATGAAAGAGTGTAAAATGCAGACACTCTGAAAAGTTTGAAGAGCTAGATCAATCTAAAGTACTCTTTGGTAATAAATGATTGTGTTCATTTCCATATAACATTAGATTTCCATCTCATGGGTGTCATTATTTTCATGTGCTCATTCCAAAATGAACTGATAATGATTTTATCAAAGTTCAGTGCATACAACATAATACTTTTATTCATAAATTATTTTATTTCAAAATGGAAATGAAACACTCATTCTTAAGTTTTCTAGTTGCTCTTCCCTACTTTTGTCACATGCCACATCTTGGGGAGGCAAGAGGACTGAGCATGACCACTGTGCAGTCTTAAATCCCTTTATTTATTTTCCAACAACTGGGGCATTAGAGTATACAAGTCTTTGGAATTAGTAAATGGTACTTCAGATTTGACATGTAAATATATTTGATTTTAGGTGTTAAATATATAATGGAAAATATACTGGGATTGTTGAGATTAACATACACACACTACTATACAAAGATAGATAACGAACAATGACCTACTACATAGCACAGGAAACTATACTTACTATTTTGTAATAACCTGTAAGGGGAAAAAAATCTGAAAAAGAAGAGATGTATTTATATGTATAACTGAAATCACTTTGCTGTACACATGAAACTAACACAACATAGAAAATAAACTATATATATATATATATATATATATATATATATAACTAAATATTGAATGCAGTTTTAAAAATCAAGGATCTTGGCTGTGGATTCCTGTGCTTATGTTGTGCTACTGGTACATCCCTCATTCTTCCTAAAATTCTTGCTTTGTGAATTTGTTACTTTATTTTTGCATTGTGGCCAGTCCCAAGGTTTCTAAGTTTTTGTATACCTAAAGTTTTATTGCCATGTGTTTGGTTATAGTTATGTTATTTTTTTTTTACATGTGAAATGACAGAAATCTCTATTTTGGGAGAGAGTTCTGAGGAATTGAAAAATATCTTTAAGAAAAAACAATTTTTATAGCTCTCTGATTCTGGCTTATAGGAAAAATGAGAATAAATTATGGCTTAGTCTTTATTTGAAACAATCTGGATTTGTGTCTGTTGTCCTGGGGTTTCATTTGGCATAGCACTTCTCAACTGACTTTCTATATTTAGTCCAGTATTACTTTTTCATTGTATTATATTTTTTGATTAGGATGTAACTTGCATACAGTAAAGTTGAAAAGCCCTTAAGGTTCAGCATAACACCTTTTACATACATATACACCTGTGTAACTGCTGCCCAAATCAAGATACAGAAAACACTTCCAAGAACCTAGACTCTCCTGGCACATTTTGGTTGACGCCCCCCACACCCCGAGGAAATCAATGTTCTGACCTCTAACATTGTAGATTAATTTTGCCTGATTTTGAACTTGATGGTAATGGAGTCATTACTAAATGTTATTGTTAAAATCAGAAGTGGTTTGTTACATTTATGCTTTGTACTTTAAGCTTCTTCCATTCTCTCTTCTAATCTTGTATGAGGAGCATGCAGAAAATAGTTCTGACTTTGAAGTGAAGTCGCTCAGTCGTGTCCGACTCTTTGTGGCCCCATGAACTGTAGCCTATCAGACTCCTCCATCCATGGGATTTTCTAGGCAAAAATATGGGAGTGGGTTGCCATTTCCTTTTCCAGGGCATCTTCCCAACCCAGGGATCGAACCCGGGTCTCCCGCATTGTAGGCAGACGCTTTACGGTCTGAGCCACCAGGGAAGTCTCTGGTAAATTTCTGACTTTATGTGTGGTTTAACATGAAAGATGATCAGACACAATGTGTCTTTCTTTTCCATATCCTCTCCAGGCACAAGGAGCACATTCAGAGTATATACATTCAAATAAAGTGCTCTTAGGCCAGAGCAGCTGGCCATATCCCAACTTTTTGGTTCTAGGGTTGTAGATGAGGAATAATCTTTTCTGTTGTCCCTGATGACCACTTGGTAGGTTGCCATGGCCCCTGTCAATATCAGCAATGCAAAAAGCCACCAGGCCTGCAGTAGGTGGTGTCAGTGGAAAATGATGAGAGTTTATTAGATATGCATAGAATGTGATGGAAAATAAAGGGCTGAGCATCCTGCTGCAGAGATAGATGTGCAGAAAATAATCTAAGCAGTCTTGTTGCAGAGGTTTGGTCATTTACAATATGGTGCAGAACTACAACTATTTGTTTATTGTTTGTTAATACCTTTTCCCCTTATGTTGTAGTGAATGTTTTCAATGGTAATAAGGTCAAAAGAATGAAAGGTGTTGGATGAAAAAGTAAATACAGTTAACCTTTGAACAGTGGAGGGTTAGGGGAGTCAACCATCCAAGAAACCAAAAATCTATGTAGAACTTATATTCAGTCTTCTGTATTCACAATTTCTGTGTCTGTGATTCTGCATCCTTGGATTTAACCAATTTTTAGATCTTGTGCTACAGTGGTATTTACTGTTGAAGAAAATCTCTGTATAAGTGGACCAAGGCAGTTCCAATCCATGTTGTTTAAAGATCTGCTGTCCTGGATTATCTGTTTTCAAGAATGCTGATACAGCACATGTACTCAGTATGTCAACATTCATTGTTAACATTCAGAAAGCATAGTGTTTTCAGCAAAATATGAAAATCAAAACATAAAAATTAAAAAAAATCATGATCTATATCAAAGTTAGCAATTATCTTAAGATGATGCATAAAGATGATGGAAATCATTTAATATTTGTACCTAGAGAAGGCATGTTTAAATATTATTCTAATTCATGTTTGCTTGTTTCTGGATCAAATGACCATTTGTTGTAGCCAACCTCCAAGACCATTCCCAATGATTCCTCCTTCCTGATATCCATACCCTTTTGTGGTTCCTTCTCATATATTTTGTACAAGTACTTTCAAGACTAAGTTATAAAAGACTGTTTTCCATCATGGATCCTCTGTGTCTTTTCCACTCATATTTTCAGATCTGGAGGTAAGACAGATATTATGTCTTAAGAACACACAGTTACCCTATTGTGTTATAGAGAAACTCACATGGTGAAAAACTGAACTCTCTGGCTAATAGCCAGGAAAGAATGAAAGAATTCTAAAAGCAACCTAAACTGTTTTGTAGGAGTCTCCTGGAATGAGCACCAAGATGATACTCCACAAATAGTCCAACTCCTTTCTCATGTAACTCAGAAAAAACAGAGAAGAAAAATAAGTGTCCCGACCCTAACAAACTATCTAAACCACTTCATCTGCAGTCTTAATTTAATAATATCCATTACTCTAAATTAATTTTTCTAAGCACTGTTGAGAATGTTAATTTTGTTAATTTTGCCAGTCATAAAACAGTGATATCAAACCATCACTGTTTGTATTTAGGTGGAGAATAGGGGTAAGGAAGGAGGAGAGAAAGAATGATTATTTCAAACCAAAATGTTTTATTAGTAAATAACCAAGAGATGAAGACTGGAAGTCTTTGCACCTACTATTGACCTTCTTATTCAGCAAAGACTTTACGAGCCTTGAGGGCTGTCATTTAACATGCATAGTTCTTCTCTCTCATGTTGTACTGTTTCTGCCTCCACCAATGAACAATCAGTCTCTCCTGAAGATATATTTTCTCTGGTTTTGATTTCTGCTTAATCATGCCTTCTTACTCATATTTATTAATGTATTGTAAACACCCCCCAAACTTGGTGACATAAAACAACCACCATTTATTATTTTTCATGATTCTTCGGGCTGACTGGATCCTGATGTGTGTGATTCTTCTGTTCCACATGGCCTTGCTGAGGCTGTCCTCAGCTGGGTTATGTTGTGAGATCTAAGATGTTTTAACCCACATATTTGGATCAAGGCAGATGATAAAGAATCTGCCTGCAATACAGCAGATTTGAGTTTGATCACTGAGTCTGGAAGATCCCCTGGAGAAAAACTGACTAACCACTCCAGTATTCTTGCTTGGAGAAGTCCATGTTCAGAGGAGACTCCTGGGCTACAGGCGCAAACAGTTGGATATAACTGAGCTACTAACTCTCACTTTCACTTTTTTCACACTTCTGTATGGTCTTTTCTACCAATGTAGTGTGGGCTTCCTCACACCATGGCATCTCTGAGTACTCAGACCAGGCAAATTACTTGAAGAGCAGAAGCAGAGGCTTCCAGGCTTCCTCCCATTTTAGTTATCACAGAGTCATGAGGCAAATCTAGAAACAAGAAGAAAGAAGAAAATGGATTACATTTCCTAATGGATAATAGATGTGTGTATTTAAAGGAAGGAAGGGTTGATGATGTCCCACCTTTGGAGATTTTAACACATTCACAGACCCTACCTACTGACTCTATTTCAATCATTTTCCACACTTGCTGACTTCTATTTTTGTTTATATGTTTAGCTTTTAATTTCCCCCAATTAATTAATAAGCCTAATATCTCTGATTCAAATTTCTCAGTGAAATAGCTATTCAGGTGATTACCATTGCCCTATATGCAATAAACTTTCAATGAAAAGTTCTTCATAGATCACTGATCAGTTTGTATAACTAGTGATTCATGAATTTGATGTTGGTTTTTCAACCAAATGACTGTAGGCACCAAGGACAAGAACCGGTGTTATATTGAAAGGCAGTTATGGCCTGGTTCATCAGAGCAGGATAGGTGGGAGTCATCATAATCTTCAGGAAGATGTTGTGACTCAGAAGGATGCACCTTGATTCATCTACTCTATGCAAGATGTCTCTTAACTAATGAATCCGTACGAGGCATTGACTATATAGTTAACTGGCCTTTTAATTTTCTCTCTTTAACAGTGTTTCTTGTTTATCTGAAGCCCCTCTACTTTTGGAGTGTGATAAAAGCAATCCATCACACAAATATCAACACTGAATTAGATGATTAATCAATCTCTAAAGAATTCTGGGCTGTTTGTTCCTAATTTCTCACACTGTAGACTACCTGATCACATGGACTTTTTAGAACATACAGGTCTCTTTCAAATACCTTTGAGTTATGTAATTCATATAACAAAAACATCTCTCCACTGTAGACCTCTCCACAAACTTCTTTATACCAGAAACTTCTTTTGATTGTTTTATATTGTAGTTGCAAAATTTTGAGCTTTCTTCGTTTATTTTTGTCTTATTATGGAAAACTTAATAATAAATATATCTAATCATAACGGTGATGTAATTTCTTATGATATGATGCCTAGAAAGAATAAAAAGTGATAAATGAGAAACAATAGACTGACAGAAGCTTCATGCCCCCAAAGATTGAGATTTTGTACAAAATGACTGGAATTGTTTGCAGAGTTAGCCAATTTCTATTGAAAGAATGAATTCATTCATTTTTCTTCTGCTTTTCTTTTCTTTTTTTAATTTTAATTGGAGGATAATTATTTTACAATATTGCGGTCTGTCTCTTCTTTTAAAAAGCTGAAAATACTGTATATAAGTTTCTGTATACTCACCCTGCTAAGGGCTGCTAAGTCACTTCAGTCGTGTCCAACTCTGCACAACCCCGTAGACGGCAGCCCACCAGGCTCCCCAATCCCTGGGATTCTCCAGGCAAGAACACTGGAGCGGGTTGCCATTTCCTTCTCCAAATACTCACCCTGTATAGTGTCAAACCAATGCTTCTAAGTTGATAGTTCAATTCAGTCACTCAGTCGTGTCCAACTCTTTGTGATCCCAGGAACCACAACACGCCAGACCTCCCTGTCCATTGCCAACTCCCTGAGTCAACCCAAACTCATGTCCATTTAGTTGGTGATGCCATTCAACCATCTCAGCCTCTGTTGTCTCCTTCTCCTCCTGCCCTCAATCTTTCCCAGCATCAGGGTCTTCTCAAATGAGTCAGCTCTTTGCATCAGGTGGCCAAAGTTTTAGAGCTTCAGCTTAAACATCAGTCCTTCCAATGAACACCCAGGACTGATCTCCTTTAGGATGAACTGGTTGGCTCTCCTTGAAGTCCAAGGGACTCTCAAAGAGTCTTCTCCAACACCACAGTTCAAAAGCATCAATTTTTCAGTACTCAGTTTTCTTTATAGTTGAATTCTCACATCCATACACGACCACTGGAGAAACCATAGCCTTGACTAGATGGACCTTTGTTGACAAAGTAATGTCTCTGCTTTTTAATATGCTAAGTTGGTCATAACTTTCCTTCCAAGGAGTAAGCGTCTTTTAATTTCATGGCTGCAATCACCATCTGCAGTGATTTTGGAGCCCCCCAAAATAAAGTCTGACACTGTTTCCACTGTTTCCCCATCTATTTCCCATGAAGTGATGGGACCAGATGCCATGACCTTAGTTTTCTGTATGTTGAGCTTTAAGTCAATTTTTTCATTCTCCTCTTTCACTTTCATCAAGAATGTTTTTAGTGCCTCTTCACCTTCTGCCATAAGGGTGGTGTCATCTGCATATCTGAGGTTATTGATATTTCTCCCGGCAATCTTGATTCCAACTTGTGCTTCTTCCAGCCCGGCGTTTCTCATGATGTACTCTGCATAGAAGTTAAATAAGCAGGGTGACAATATACAGCCTTGACGTACTCCTTTTCATATTTGGAACCAGTCTGTCGTTCTATGTTCAGTTCTAACTGTTTCTTCCTGACCTGCATACAGATTTCTCTAGAGGCAGGTCGGGTGGTCTGGTATTCCCATCTCTTTCAGAATTTTCTACAGTTTAATGTGATCCACACTGTTAAAGGCTTTGGCATAGTCAATAAAGCAGAATTAGATGTTTTTCCGGAACTCTCTTGCTTTTCCATGATCCAGAGGATGTTGGCAATTTGATCTCTGGTTCCTCTACCTCTTCTAAAACCAACTTGAACATCTGGAAGTTCACGGTTCACGTATTCTTGAAGCCTGGCTTGGAGAATTTTGAGCATTCCTTTCCTAGCACACATGACATTATTGTTCAACTTTTGCAACCAACTAGTGACCTAAGATTGCTCACTTGTCCAGCAAATATGTACCTGGTACCTACTGGCAGGTGCAGTAGTAAAGATTTAATGGTGGAAGGAGACACAGCGCCTCCCCTCATTTCTGTACACAGAGATCTGCACTGATGATGGAAAGAGACAAAGAAGGGTCACCTTACGAACAGCATGTGAAGGCAGAAAGAGATGGCTTCCTAGAGGAAGGAGAGAATAAGCTGAGACCCAAAAGATAGGCACTTAAATAGCCTGAAACTACACTACCCACATAGTAGTCACTAGCAACATGCAGTGGAGAAGGCAATGGCACCCCACTCCAGTACTCTTGCCTGGAAAATCCCATGGATGGAGGAGCCTGGTGGGCTGCAGTCCATGGGGTCACGAAGAGTCAGACACAACTGAGCGATTACACTTTCACTTTTCACTTTCATACATTGGAGAAGGAAATGGCAACCCACTCCAGTGTTCTTGCCTGGAGAATCCCAGGGATGGCAGAGCCTGGGGGGTGGCCGTCTATGGGGTCACACAGAGTCGAACACAACTGAAGCTACTTAGCAGCAGCAGCAACAGCAACATGCAACCACTGAGTACATGAATAATGACCGGTCTGAATTGGCATGTGTGGTAAATACCAGATTTCAAAGAATTAGTAACCAAAAAAAAAGTAAAACATCTCAATTTTTATATTGAAAATATATTAACATGATAATATTTTGGATATGTTTAACACCTCCACTAGCTTTGTTCATAGTGATGCTTCCTAAGGCCCACTTGACTTCGCATTACAGGATGTCTGTCTCTAGGAGAGTAATCACACCATTGTGATTATCTTGGTCATGAAGATCTTTTTTGTAAAGTTTTTCTGTATATTCTTGCCACCTCTTCTTAAAATCTTCTGCTTCTGTTAGGTCCCCTCCATTTCTGTCCTTTATTGATCCCATTTAAAGTTTACTCCATGGAAGGAGTAACTAGACAGCATATTAAAAGCAGAGACATTACATTGTCATAAAGGTCTGTCTAGTCAAGGTTAGGGTTTTTCCAGTGGTCGTGTATGAATGTGAAAATTCGACTATAAAGAAAGTTGAGCACCAAAAAATTGATGCTATGAACCATGGTGTTGGAGAAGACTCTTGAGTCCATTCTGAAGGAGATCAGTCGTGAGTGTTCATTGGGAGGACTGATGTTTAAACTGAAACTCCAATAGCCTGATGCGAAGAGCTGACTCATTTGAGAAGACCCTGAAGCTGGGAAAGATTGAGGGCAGGAGGAGAAGATGAGCACCAAAAAATTGATGCTATGAACCATGGTGTTGGAGAAGACTCTTGAGTCCATTCTGAAGGAGATCAGTCGTGAGTGTTCATTGGGAGGACTGATGTTTAAACTGAAACTCCAATAGCCTGATGCGAAGAGCTGACTCATTTGAGAAGACCCTGAAGCTGGGAAAGATTGAGGGCAGGAGGAGAAGGGGACGACAGAGGATGAGACAGTTGGATGGCATCACTGACTCAATGCGTATGGGTTTGAGTGAACTCCAGGAGTTTGTGATGGGCAGGGATGCCTGGTGCTGCGGTTCATGGGTTCGCAAAAAGTCAGACACGAATGAGCGACTGAACTGGACTGAACTTGCATGAAGTGTTCCTTTATCTCTGATTTTCTTGAAGAGATCTCTACTCTTTCCCATTATATTGTTTTCCTCTATTTCTTTACATTGATCAGCATTGAATGCTAAAGAAAGTTTTCCTATCTCTCCTTGCTATTCTTTGGAACTCTGCATTCAAATGATAAATCTTTCCTTTTCTCCTTTGCTTTTTGCTCCCTTTCTTTTCATAGCTATTTGTAAGTTCTCCTCAGACAGCCATTTTGCTTTTTTGCATTTCTTTTTCTTGGCGATGGTCTTGATCCCTGTCTCCTGTACAGTGTCATGAAACTCTGTCCATAGTTCATCAGACACTCTGTCTATCAGATCTAGGCCCTTAAATCTATTTCTCAAGGATTTGATTTAGGTCATACCTGAATGGTCTAGTGGTTTTCTCCACTTTCTTCAATTTTGCTCTGAATTTGGCAATATGGAGTTCATGATCTGAGCCATAGTCAGCTCCCAGTCTTGTTTTTGCTGACTGTATAGAGCTTCTTCATCTATGCCTGCAAAAAATATAATCAATCTGATTTCGGTGTCAACCATCTGGTCATGTGTATGTGTAGAGTCTTCTCTTGTGTTGTTGGAGAGGGTGTTTGCTATGACCAGTGCCTTCTCTTGCCAGAATTCTATTAGCCTTTGCCATGCTTCATTCAGTACTCCAAGGCCAAATTTGCCTGTTACTCCAGGTGTTTTTTTACTTCCTACTTTTGAATTCCAGTCCCTTATTATGAAAAGGACATCTTTTTTGGGTGTTAGTTCTAAAAGTTCTTGTAGGTCTTCATAGAACTGTTCAACTTCAGCTTCTTCAGCGTTACTAGTTGGGGCATAGACTTGGATTACCATGAGATTGAATGTTTGCCTTGGAAATGAACAGAGATCATTCTATTGTTTTTGAGATTGCATCCAAGTACTGCATTTCAGATGCTTTTGTTGACTATGATGGCTACTCCATTTCTTCTAAGGGATTCCTGCCCACAGTAGTAGATATAATGGTCATCTGAGTTAAATTCACCCATTCCAGTCCATCTTAGTTCATTGATTCCTAGAATGTCAATGTTTACTCTTGTCATCTCCAATTTGCCTTGGTTCATAGACCTAACATTCCAGGTTCCTATGCAATATTGCTCTTTACAGCATTGAACCTTGCTTCTATCACCAGTCCCATCCACAACTGGGTGTTGTTTTTGCTTTGCCTCCATCCCTTCATTCTTTCTGGAGTTATTTCCCCACTGATCTCCAGTGGGCACCTACTGACCCAGGGAGTTCATCTTTCAATGTCTTACTCTTTTGCCTTTTTATACTGTTCATGGGGTTCTCAAGGCAAGAATACTGAAGTGGTTTGCCATTCCCTTCTCTAGTGGGCCACATACTGTCAGACTTCTCCACCATGACCCGTCTGTCTTGGGTAGCCCCATACAGCATGGCTTAGTTTCATTGAGTTAGACAAGGCTGTGATCCATGTGATCAGATTGGCTAGTTGTCTGTGATTATGGTTTCAGTCTGTCTGCCCCCTGATGCCCTCTTTCAATCCCTACCATCTTACGTGGGTTGATAATATATGGCTTAAAAGAGTTTTCATTTACCTCATTAATTATTTGTTCCATTTCCATTACTTATTTGTGGCTTTCTGAATATTTGAGATATCTTCCCTCATGAAGTTCAGAAAAGTAGGAAAAACATGCGTATAAATTAAAACTTTTTGTGAGATACAATTAGACCACAAAGGAGAAAATATTCATTTTACTGAGAAAGGGAAAAGCAGAAAAGTCTTCATAGGAAAAAATGAATTGAAATCTGAAGTTGTATTTTTTATGAAAGTCTTTATTGCTGTCAGCAATTCATATTGTGGTTTTTTTTTTTTTTTT
>SJYX01001580.1:12760-81429 GCA_006410675.1 Oreotragus oreotragus | reverse complement strand
CAGACTTCCTGTAACTGGTATGTGTGAAATACACTTTGAAGCAGACAATAGTGTGGGCTGGAATTCGATGTTGTTGACTCCATCCAGTTAGTTCAGCAAAGTGGTGTGACTGGGCCTTCCTTTAGCATCAGAGAATAACGAAATCCTCTGTTTGTGATTGTCCTTCAAGATAACTGAGGAAACTGAATTCCTGTTCTTTGTGTACTTTTTACTGAAATGTTCTTAGAATGCCCTGTTAACTGAATGAATATTTTAAATTCTTCTCTAACACTGTGTTGTTTTTTACTTTGGTGTTAGGTCAAGCTTCCAGATGTGTTATCATCTATATATGCTTTAACAAACATGGAAGGAACAAATTTTTAAAAAGAGAAAGCAAATTTACACAACTTTCACTTTTAATGTGATTAAGTAGTTTTAGCACTGGTTGTGTTCAGATCTTCGTATTATCTCACAAAACTCATGTAGAACATTGTACTGTGCATTGTAATGTAATCTATCTAGATCTCTAATCTTCATTGAATTGTATAGAACATTTAGCTACTTGCTAAATTATAGCCTGAGTGCTGAGGGCTCTCTCCTGGAAGATGGGTGAAAAATATAGAAGCAGAAGGCAGTCAAAGCTATTACCTAGACATATTAACAGCTTCTTAGGCAGAATTTTTCATTTTGTTACCAGATGTCATTCTTAATCTACCACGGCAACTAATCCCCCATCATATTTCCACTATTTTATTGCAAATTATAAGAGTAGCTTAATAGACCATATGCTTATTATATTCCCTAGTGTGAACTGACACTGGATTTTGCGCTAGCTTTTTGGAAAGTTTCAGAAGATAACATAACACTGAAAATTTAGTGGAAACTGTTCTTAGATAACAGAATCAAACATTTCTCACACAATCGTCATTGTGGCACACCAATATACATTTTGAGGTATGCAAAAGTAACAATTTTATTCTATTAATGCATCTATGTGTGATATTTTTCTGCTTATGTAATGCCTATGACTCTTTGGGGAATCTCTCCAACAAAGCAATATAGACAGACTCTTAAAATTAATATACGAGGGCAAGACCACTAATATGTATCAGAAAACTGAGTATATTTGAAACTTTCAGGTCTTGACAAATCCTTATTAAAGGACAATATGTTGCAAAGAAGAAATAATGTACTGATTTCTTTTCAAATAATGTAAATTATGATTTATGGTATGCTTTATTCTTATATTTTTTAATTCTCTAATCTTTAGTATATATAGTAAAAAATTGTTCCCTGAGGACTTCCTTGGTAGCGCAGTGGTTAAGATTCTGCAGAGGGCACTGGGCTGAATTCCCTGGTCGGGAAACTAAGATCCCACATGCCATATGTGCTCCCCAATCTTCCCCCCAAAAAATATTGTTCCTTAAAAGGGAAATTAGAATTGACTTATTTATTGAGTGCAATGTGACAGACACAATTCTGNCGGGGAACTAAGATGTTACATGCCATATGTGCTCCCCACTCCTCCCCCCCAAAAGATATTGTTCCTTAAAAGGGAAATTAGAATTGACTTATTTATTGAGTGCAATGTGACAGACACAATTCTGAGACTCTGGGAATGTGGCAAGGTGTAGAGCTCTGACCATGTGGAACTGGAATTCTGCTCCAGGGTGTGGCTGGCAAATAATGGCCCTCCAGAGAAGTCCATGCTCTAATCCCTGTGACCTGTGGATATATTACTTCACAGAGTAAAGAGGAATTAAGTCGATCCTTGGCATTATGGATCCGTAGTATTACTCGTTGACTTTAAGAGAGGGAGATTCACTTGGACTAACTGAGTGGACCCAATGTAATCACAAGAATATTTCTAAGAGGAAACAAAGGGGCAGAAGAGACGCAGTCAGGAAAAATATGATGACGAAAGCAGGGGTCGGAGTCAGAGAAAGACATATGAAGATGCTACATTGCTAGTTACGAAAACTGAGAAAGGGGCCATATGTCACAGAAGGCAGGCCTCCAGAAGCTGGAAACGGCAATAGAACGGATCATCTTCTAGGGCCTTCAGAGTGAGTGTAGCCCTGCTGGCACCTTGAGTTTAGCCCAGTGAGCCCTATTTCAGACTTCTGATCTCCAGCGTTGCAAGGTAATACATTTATGGTGTTAAGACGGTAAATGTGTACCGGTTTGTTACCGCAGCAATGAGAAGCAAATTCAGCAATATAAAAGTAGAGGAGGGAACTGGAAGAAAGAAACAGAGAAATGGCAGGATTGGGTGTCCTGCCTCTTGTTGCTGGCTTTGAATTGGGAATGGCTCCATGAGCCAAGGAGCACAGGCAGTCTCTGGAAGCTGGAAAAGGCCATGGCATTAATTCTCTACTAGAGCCACCAGAAGGAATGCCAACACCTCGATTTTAGTCAGTGAGACCCGTTTGGGAATTTTTTTTAATCTCCAGAACTATAAAGTAATGTTGGTGGTATTTTTAAGACTCTTTATTCAGTGATAGCTTGTTACAGTAGCAGTTAAAAATTAATACAGTGGGCTAAGACAATACATGAGTAAAATATTTCTCTTAAAAAAGAGATTATTTCAGTTATTAACTGGCATAAAGGAAGAGTGGGATTCTGAAGCTGTGCTGGCTAGTATATAGTCACTATCCACCTTTAACAATTTAAATTTAATTAAAATCTCAGTGCTACTAGTGTAGCTAGTAGTGTTGGACACTGCAGCGCAGGCAATAGAACAGTTTCATCGAAACAGAATGGCCTCTTGGGCCGTACTCTTTAGGAGAGCTGGAGTGTAGTGCTGCTTTACATAAGGTGGGTTTAGTTTATGTGAAAATCTGAATGAGAAAAAGGGATCAGGCATGTGAAAGGCCAAGGAAAGGCATTTCTGGGAGAAGGTGTGGAATTCAGAGCAATATATGCTATAAAATAAGCAAAACAGACAAATGAGATGCAGAGCACTTAAAATCCTCTCAATGTCCTTTAGAGACATGGTTTCCATGTTAAGTACCTGTAAAGAAACCTTCATCCACTCAGCAAGCATTTATTGACAGCCTAATTTTGCATCAAAGACTATGTCAGATAATATACATACAGGTAGGAGGGGGGTTCGGGATTGGGAACATGTGTACACCTGTGGCGGATTCATGTTGATGTGTGGCAAAGCCAATACAATATTGTAAAGTAAAAAAAAATAATAATAAATTTTTTTAAAAAGGAAAAAAGTGATATGACAGAGTTGTTAGACTCATGGAACTCACAGTTTGGTAGAATTCTCCTTTTAAAAATCATTGTTCATTGGAAATCAGTCCTGATTATTCATTGGAAAGACTGATGTTGAAGTTGAAGCTCCAATACTTTGGCCACCTGATGCAAAGAACTGACTCATTGGAAAAGACCCTGATGCTAGGAAAGATTGAAGGCAGGAGGAGAAGGGGACAACAGAGGATGAGATGGTTGGATGGCATCACCGACTTGGTGGACATGAGTTTGAGCAAGCTCTGGGAGTTGGTGATGGACAGGGAAGCCTGGTATACTGCGGTCCACGGGGTCACAAAGAGTCAGACACAACTTAGTGAGTCTCTCTAGAGTCTCTCTGGAGGTAGAGAGTTAAACTAATAGTTTTACTTTGTTCCAGGGAGGGTGAGGGAAGGGGATTGTCAGAATTCTGCTCTGCTGGGAACTGTCCACCTGTCCAGTATCAAAGACGTTTTCTTGGTCATTTTCTGGAACTGATATATCCCTGCCAAAAGCACAAATTCACATCAGTGGAAGGTGCGGAAGTAAGAGTCGTGAATTATGGCCCCCCTAGCTGATTAAGCTCATCTTCAGTAAAACTTAAGTCCTTCTATTAGTAAATCTTGAACTAGAACTTTATCTTCATAGTGTAATTTTGTTGTTGTTGCTACTAAGTATTCATTTCATTGTTGTTTTGCAGTTTATATTAGTGATATTAACTTTCAACTGTCATGTCTTATAGGATGAACAATAGTTTCTGGTATGGCTTTCTCCTTTAAGGAATCCAGGGAGTTGGGTATGTGTATGTGTGTGTGTTGTTGCATGCTTTCTTGTTTGCTTCATCATTTGTTTTAATTTTTCCTTTTAAAAATATCTTACTTTAGGATGCTACAGTATTGACTTGTAAAATACATCATTATTCAGCTGATAGAAAGTGCCAGAGTTGGCAGTCAGTGGATTGCAATTTCCATAGTGAGGAAATGCTAAAAAGTTGTTACTCAGAGGTAATGTGGAATCTCCAGGGGTCTATATTGGAACTACCTTTTAAGGCAAATGCATTTTACCAGGGAAAGTGATGGGGGATGATTTCCAGATGTTGAAATGCTTGTTTTGGCATTTGCTCCAAAAAAGCTAAAGCATGTCTTGCCAGAACAACCAGAAGGGATGTGAAGCCCTGATGTAAGCAGGATCAAGCCCATGGAAAGCAAGGTCAGAAGAACCCAGAGAAGATAGAGACAGGAATGATAGAGGAGCCAAGAGCTATTCAGTGTCCCCACTAATTGCACACAGTGAAAGTATGTCTGCCTCTGTCCTGGGATGCACACACAAGCTTATCACAGCTGTGCACCCCGCTTGCCCCTTCCTATGCCTTCGTTATCTTTCTTATAACTGTTTTTGACAATATATTCATAAAGAAACTCTTTCTGGATAACATGTTTGTCACATTTTATGGGGTTAATAAAACCCGTGTGGCTGGAGGGAAACAGATTTGTCTTCAATTTTTGGGTTCCTTGTTTACCACCAGGGTGGTTTTGACCGAGTTGTTCAACCCCTAAGCTGTCCAGTTCCTTCATACGTACAATGGAGGTTATGATATCATTGCTAAAGGCCTGTTGTGAGAATCAAATGAAATAATGTATGTGAAGTGCATGCATGAATGAATTTTTTCTCCTTTTGGTTCCCTTCAGCCAACCTCCAGGATTAGCATGATGCCTTTGTCCAGTTAGGAAAAAGACATTTGAAGACATCTGAAAGTTAAATATATGTGATGTTGGCTGACTTACCAATTGGATATTTTTAGCCAGGTTGACTTTTTGTGAGCTCTTGTAATAGAATCACATGAGCAGCCATGTATTCTCTCTATGTATCAGGCATCCTCTTGGAAATGTTTCATAAAGGGTGAGGAAAACATGAAAATAAAAATCCGGCCTTGATAAGTTTCCTTTTACACACTGAATAGCCATGATGCTTCTTTTACTCCAACATTCTTTTAACCTATGTGGTGATTGTAAATAGGAGACTGGTAACTGCCCTACCAGATTAGTCAACCAGCTCCAGGCAGAGAAATTCCCCATCTGCCTTCACATCTTGGTGAGATCTTAGGCTTCCCTTTCTAAGTCATTTTCATTTTCACCTTCCGCTGCTGTCTATGGGGTCGCACAGAGTCGGACACGACTGAAGCAACTTAGCAGCAGCAGTAGCAGCTACAATCCTTCTGCCCCAGATCTTTTCTGAAATAGAGATTTTTTTTTTTTAAGCCTTGTCCTGGGCCAGAAAAAGCCAGGTTCTTCCAACAGGTCAACCTCTGCAGGAGTCGGAACCTAAAGTCATAATTTATACTCCAACTATTTCCCCAAGGGGCGGAGTAAAGGGAGCCAAGACTACAGGAAGAGATCCCCATGGAGAACTAGTCATTCCACACCTGGGCCTTTGGCTACGTTCCTCTGTGACTTTGCTGTGGAAGCTTTGAAGTATGAATTTTGAGCTACACCTGTGTCGATCTTCCTGCCACTTCAATTTACATATTAGTTCCTTGCCATCCTGGTTTCTCTGAAGAAACAGCACAGGGATACAATTCATAACTTTTTTGTATCATGATTCATGTAGTCCGAAGGTCATAGTGAAATTCTCTAGGCCAGAATACTGGAGTGGGTAGCTGTTCCCTTCTCCAGGGCATCTTCCCAACCCAGGGATTGAATCCAGGTCTCCCGCATTGCAGGTGGATTCTTTACCAGCTGAGCCACAGGGAAGCCCAAGAATACTGGAGTNCATGATTCATGTAGTCCGAAGGTCATAGTGAAATTCTCTAGGCCAGAATACTGGAGTGGGTAGCTGTTCCCTTCTCCAGGGCATCTTCCCAACCCAGGGATTGAATCCAGGTCTCCCGCATTGCAGGTGGATTCTTTACCAGCTGAGCCACAGGGAAGCCCAAGAATACTGGAGTGGGAAGCCTATTCCTTCTCCAGTGGATCTTCCCCACCCAGGAACTGAACCGGGGTCTCCTGTATTGCAGGTGGATTCTTTGTATCAGGGAAGCCCTTACCTGTGATTATACTTGGAGTTAAAAATGTTCAGTACAACTCTTAGCTCTTCCATTGACTAGCTGCATGATCTTCGAGTTTAAATCATATACATAAGCCTGAGATTCCACACCTATCAAGTGTAGAAGATTAGAAGACTTGCTCTGACTACCTTGCACTGGGTGCAGACTGAAGGCGCTCGTGTGTGCTGAAGTACTTGAAGCAGCATGGATGGCTCCTTCTCAGTTCTCTGAGATTTTGAATAATTCTGTTTACATTGTAATTTATTTGGCTCTGTCTGGTGCTCATGTTTAGTTGTGTCTGACTCTTTGTGACCCCATTTACTGTAGCCTGCCAGGCTCCCCTGTCCCTGAGATTCTCCAGGCAAGAATACTGGAGTGGGTTGCCTTGCCCTCCTCCAGGGGATCTTCCCAACCCAGGGATTGAACCTAGGTCTCCCACATTGCAGGTGGATTCTTTACTATCTGAGCCACCAAGGAAGCCCATGAATACTGGAGTGGGGGGCCTATCCCTTCTTCAGGAGATCTTCCCAACCCAGGGATCAAACCGGAATATCTTGCACTGCAGGCTGATTCTTTACCAGCTGAGCTACCGGGGAAGCCCCTTGACTCTGTCGTCTTAGTGACTGAAGGATGGAAGTCGTTTTTATTTCTGTGCATTTGTCACAGCCACAGTATCTAGTACTTGGCTGATCCAGGGGAGGTATATAGAACATTTTTGAGTGGGGCCTCGGAAGTCAAGCTGCAACAAATTCACATCCCAGGCTGCCTTGTTCTGTATGACTTTGAGCAGGAATCTAACCTCAGGAAGCCTCATTTATCGCATTTGTAAAATGGGATGAAAGTCATCACTTATCTAATTGATTTATCAAACAAGAGAATGTACTTACAGTACTTAACACAATGTGTTCAGTTCAGTTGCTCAGTCGTGTCCTACTTTTTGCGACCTCATGAATTGCAGCATGCCAGGCCTCCCCGTCCATCACCAACTCCCGGAGTTCACTCAGACTCATGTCCATCGAGTCGGTGATGCCATCCAGACATCTCATCCTCTGTCGTCTCCTTTTCCTCCTGCCCCCAACCCCTCCCAGCATCAGAGTCTTTTCCAATGAGTCAACTCTTCGCATGAGGTGGCCAAAGTACTGGAGTTTCAGCTTTAGCATCATTCCCTCTAAAGAAATCCCAGGGTTATCTCCTTCAGAATGGACTGGTTGGATCTCCTTGCAGTCCAAGGGACTCTCAAGAGTCTTCTCCAACAGTACTTAACACGATTTGTAGTATGGATTAAACTCACAAAATTGCTTAGATTTAATTTTGACTGTGGGTAATCAGTGATTTTTTAAAATAAATGTTTCTAATGAGATTTTTTTAACTAAATGTGTTTTCTTCTACCTTAAATTAGATGATTATGCTTTTTATTTTTCTAGAAGTTTGAAAACAGTGTTATGCCTTGAATTATAAGGTGTTATCTTTGTAAGCTTCTAAGTACGCAAAGGACCAGAACACCTCTCTTTCAAATATAAATGCTAAGATCATAGACCCAACAATACAACTTTCAGATGAATTCCATAGTTATGTGATCTTTTAAAGAAGCAATGTGATTTTAAAATAAAAATAGCTTTTATATAATTTCTTACTGTAAAGTGTGTTTAATTTAAACACACCTTTAAAACTCATTGTGAAAGGAGAATGAGCTAACTGAAAAGGAATCTTATACAAGCAGTAGCTAAATGTCAGATGTTTACTTGATTTTTAGATTATCTAGACCATCATTTCTGTTTAAGCTTTCCCATGCATCCCTGTCTTCAGTCATGGGTACCATAGAAAAAAGAGTCAAACAAAACTCGGCTATTTTCACTATTGCTTTTCTTGAGAGGAACTTTTATCTTGATTATGAATGTCTTCACTCTGAAGATGCTTCATTTGTCATCATGCCTTTATTGAATATAAACCATAAAACCATCTTGGGATTTACTGACTGTAAGACCATTTGCCAAAGAGATCATTTTAGTTTAAAGAAAGTACATTTTGGAAGTATGTTCAGGGAAGAATATGGTAATTCTATTGTAATACAAAGGATAAAGTGATTGAGTATGTATGAGAGAAGATAATAAGGTGGTGGCCTTGTTAATGCATCTTAAAATATTTTAAGGGATCATCTGTGTGGGAATGAATTAGGTTTATTTCTTGCAACTCCAACAGGCCACGGTAGCTCCATATGGTAGAAAGTATAGGTAGGTTGATTTGGTTGCTGCATAATCCATGACATGTTCATTATATTACATCAAAAACGGCTCTGCTGTGTATTTATACATAGCATGCTGTGTATTTATACATATACTCTGAAATCCCCTCTAGGATTCCCTGTGGAAGATCTTTTTAATGATTTGACCTAATCAAAAATAGAATAGATTACAATTTAGATGGTGAATTCTCCATCTCTTAAAGTAACCAAACAGACCAATATCAGGGAACATTTATTGCATATACAAAACTCTTTATCTTTCAAAGATCTTTTTAAACAAAGAATAAAACCCAAGCCTGGTTTAGATTTATTTTCTTAAAAAATAGAAAATAATGATAGCCTACAAAGATAGTAACATTTCAAACTAACATTTCAATCTTTGAGAACTTTTAAAGGACTTTATATCTTCAAAACTATTTGTGTCTCAGAGAATTCCAGTTGACTAAATTTCAAATAGAAATCTCTTCTGTGAACCGTGTCTCAAGGATTTTTATAATGAAAATTTGTGTTTGTGCCTTTATATGTGACAGTAGCATGAACTCTACTCACTTCCTGTGCTATAGCTGTCATCTGAGAGTATTTTGGACGCAATTTATTGCCTGTTAAGCCATCTGCAAAGTGCAATTGTAATTTAGCAAACAATCACAAGCGTTCAGTGGCTGAACAGTTGGTTGCTTTCCTTTGACCTTGTTATGGACTGCGAGCCTGTTAGTTTGATTTCTGAAGGCACACACATTTTTCAGGAATGTTTGCCAGTAATGAGTGAGGGCTACTTTTCCATATCGACCTCATACATAATTACATAAATTAAAGCAAACCATAACAACTGAGGGTACACATAAAGTACACTTCACAGAGGGATTTTCAAGCTCTTGCACTAAGCTTGAAATTATATAGCTATATGGTACATATATCATTTTTGCAAAGTGTATGTTTACGTTTCTAAGACTTCACAAAGAACACTAAATAAAAGGTTCTGTTTTAATAACTGTTATCATAAAGTTTTTCTCTAGAAAAATTTGGCTATGGAAGAGGAACATCAGTTTGTACAATAGAAGCCCACATTTTTATTCTGGAGCTTAATGACTTGATGATAGAAGTTCCTAATGCTAGCCTTCCAAGCTGTCTGGAAGCCAGCAACTACTATAAAGGAAAAGGGGAACATGGAAGTTAGATCCTAACACACTGGAAAGATCGCTCATTTTTAATGCATTTTATTTTCTGTATTATCAGAAAATGTTGATATTAAGCCAAGTCCAGTTTAATTTTATAACTAACCTTTATCATTTGTGGGTTTTTTTTTTGTTAATAATATGGGAGATTATTGTTTTTTTAATGTGAAGTATCACATTAGCTTTTATCCTACTAGACCTCTACAAATAAAATTGCATTTCATCTAACTATTAAAAGAATCATATACTCTCAGAATTAAATGGAATTTAGACCCAATATTAAAAATACTTGTTGTTGTTCAGTTTCTCAGTTGTGTCCGACTCTTTGTGAGCCCATGGACTGCAGCACGCCGGGCCTCCCTGTCCATCACCATCTCCCTGAGTTTGCTCAAACTCACGTCCATTGAGTTGGTAACACCATCCAACCATCCCATCCTCTGCTGTCCCCTTCTCCTCTTGCCTTCAATCTTCCCCAACATCAGGGTCTTTTCCAGTGAGTCAGCTCTTCACATCAAGTGGCCAAAGTATTAGAACTTCAGCTTCAGCATCAGTCCTTCCAATGAATATTCAGGGTTGATTTCCTTTAGGATTGACTGGTTTGATCTTGCAGTCCAAGGGACTCTCAAGGGTCTTCTCCAACACCACAGTTCGAAAGCATCAGTTCTTCGTCACTCAACCTTCTTTATGGTCCAACTCTCACATCTATACGTGACTACTGGAAAAACCATAGCTTTGGCTATATGGACATTTGTTGGCAAAGTGATGTCTCTGCTTTATAATATTCTGTCTAGGTGATCACAGCTTTTCTTCCAAGGAGCAAGCATTTTTAAATTTCATAGCTGTAGTCACTGTCCTCAGTGATTTTGAAGCCCAAGTTAATAAAGTCTGTCACTGTTTCTATTGTTTCCCCATCTATTTGCCATGAAGTGATGAGACCAGATGCCACGATCTTCGTTTTTTGAATGTTAAGTTTTAAACCAGCTTCTTCACTCTCCTCTTTCATCTTTATCAAGAGGTTCTTTAGTTCCTCTTCACTTTCTGCCATTAGGGTGGTATCATCTGCATTTCTGAGGTTATTGATATTTCTCCCTGCAATCTTTATTCCATTTTATGCTTTATCCAGCCCAGCGTTTCACATTATGTGCTCTTGACATAAGTTAAAAAAGGAAAATATTTACAACTAATTTATTTTAGATTGTGGAAATCCAAAAATTTAAGTTATCTATTAAAATATTAATGTTCTAAGGTTATTACTCAGCAAAAGTTAATGTATTTATTTCACTCTCTAAACTTGTTTGAATTTTTTAGAAATTTAGGTCTAGTTGACTTCATTACTAGTTTCTGAAACAACATGAAAGATATAATGGTGAGAAAATCTTAACTTTAAAATCACATATCCAGTTTTCTTTCTGATAAGGAGAAGTGAGAAGACTTTGATGGAGAAATAAAATTTTCCATTTTTAAAAATTTTTATTGGAGAACAATCAATATTTCTTATGCAGATCATATTTTAGGAATTCTATCTTTGTTTAAGGCCATGGTCTATGTGAACTATCAATCTATATGTGGGTTCAAGTTTGTGCAATAATTCTTTGTGGCAAAATGAAGATTCAGCTTAATCTATAATTCATGGAGATGAAGACATTTAAAAATTCTTTTAAACATATTTGTATTTTTTCTGGCATTCCTAAGTTTAGCTGAATCTTGTTGGCAGTACTTCGTAATTTTCTAATAACACATAGGAGGCACATATGGATTTTACGTTTATTATCAACTTTATAATGTTCTTTTCTTTTCAATCCTATATTTACATCTTTCAAGCCTCAATTTATATCCTTATGACTAAATAGAGGTCACTGGCCTATCACACTCTTCTTGGCTTCATCTCAGCCTGGAAGCCTCATCTCTTCTGTAAGAATGAATTTATCCAGATGCCAGCCTCCCTTGGGTCTGTGCTTAGCCGTTGCTATAGTCTTTCTACCTCTATATACCTTTCTCTAGATGTAGCAACCTAAGCTACATTACATGTTCCAGGCTCAGATACATTGTGACTTTTAGTGTCAGATACTGCTTTGTTTATATACTTTCTTCTCATCACAAATATGTTGCCTTTTTAAACTAGTGTCTTGCTGGAATATCTTCCCAGATAACTGTGCAAAAGCTCAGATTATTTTTCTGAGTCTTTCCCATCAGAGCATAGTTTCTGTCTAAGGATTCCCCCTTCCCCCAATGAATGGACATTTGTTTTTCTGTAAATGTAACCATATTTTCCACAGATAAGTTCATTAGTCCTTTTATCTGTCTACTTAGAGCATCACAGAACTTTTCCTTGATAACCATAATTTGGTTTTTTAATCTCCAGAGGGCTGAGGATTGTTTACTAGCAGTTCTAAGGATTTGTGATAAAATGCTCAAAATTTTTTCTGCCAGCTCATTTGGTATAGGCCCAGAAAGCATGAGAGAGGAGATGAGGCTTCTTTTTCTTTTCATCCTCCTCCTCCTATAACACCCTCCTCTTCCTCCTCCATCTCTTCCACCCTGTCACTCTCTCATTTCCCTACCCAAGAGATTTTGCTGGGGTGCTGGAATATTGGGGAAGACTTGTAGACTTGTAGATTTTACTTGAAGGTAAAAATCACTGAAGGCAAAAATCACTCTCATGATTTAAGAGAATTCTCAGGGCACTACTTTGTCTAAAGAAATCAGAGCACTCTACTCCTTAAAATGTTCCAGTATTTGAACTTCTCTATCTTAAGTTTCCTGACTCTAAGTGAGCTCCTTATGCCAGTCAAAACATCTTCCCAATTCTCTTGGTGACTCAATATTCAAGTAGTTTTGGTATGAATCGTGTCAGAGTCCTTTTGAAAATATAAATAAATTACAACCACCAGGTCTTTCCTGTCCAAATTGCTTACTTAGCCTGACAACACTAATAGATTAGTCAAGCATCATTTGCCCTTCCAGGACAATGATTCCTCTGTGAATTCTGTTGTATTAAGTACATAGTTATACCCCTTTTAATAAGAGGTTCCATAAGATCACCTGGGTGGAAATCAGTCTTAGATTTCCAAGGTCTTCACTGGACCTTTACTGATCTTTATGAACGAGATCACTATTAACCTTTTACCTTTTCTGGCTTGGTGTAATTAGTTATTGGTGTAATTCGTCACATGTCTTTCTTAGCTCACTGTCCAACACTCACTCTTAAATTCTTTCATAATTTTTGGGTAGAAGGTAGAATCACAAGTATTTATAATACCTGTATATAATAAATAAATAATAAATAAATAAAATAATCACAGGTATTTATCTGTGCCCAATTTCCTAATGAATAAAACATTTAATATATTTTTTAGCAACTTGAATCTAGTAACTCAATACAGTTTAAATGTTGAAATCATAAAATGAATACATCAAAACAAAAAAAAAACCAGAATTCCTCCAATATACTGTTCTATATTTAGCATTCTTTTGAATGCTGTGGTTGGATTTCTTCTTTTCTTTGAAAAATTTTAAGAGACCTTTTCACCACTGACTATAATGTTCCTTGTAATATAATTTCCAGATATTTTTCTGATCTGTCTAATTTCTATTTGTATCTGATCTCTCATATTTTGGAATTTTCTCTTTTCTCGCTTGATTTGGACATATTTACATTTTATGCTTGCTGCTTTACTCTCTATGAAGTCAGCTTGTACTACAGCAATCTGCTGTTAAAGGACATTTTCTTGTCTTTTTTTTTTTTGCATTTGGCTTGTTTTTATGCTTCAGGACAAAAAATTCATCTTGGGCTCCTAATGCTGTATTTGAAAATAGTCTCCAGACTTCCTGTGGTTTATTTTATTTCAAACTATTCCTTTTTACCTTTTTTTTTTTTTTAAATAATGGCCACATTTTCCTAGGCTTTCTTTCCTATAATTAAATTATTTAGTATGGCATTCCTTCTTTTGCCCAAATTCTGAGCCTAATTATTGTAAATAATGAGTGGACAGACTCAGGCACTCATGATATAGCCTACTACATCAATTCCTACTCAATTCTGTCTAGACACTCTGAAATTTCAGTTTTACCAAGCAGATGTTTGTAATCTCTTGTATTCTTGGTTATCTGCCTGTGGGAGAATGACAATATAAGAACATATGATCATTACTTTATCAAGTATTTTCACTTTCCTACTTGTTGTATACTATTCTGATTATTTTGCTTAAAATGGTTCGCTATAGCATTTAGAATAAAAGGTTTATATTCTTTAACAAACAAGGCTTTGATAACTTGTTCTCTAATTACATATCATCATTTACCTCCCACACAAACTCTTCCTTTGCTCTGCCAGTGAAGTTCTTCGTAACTGGTATAATTTCACAACTCTGTACCTTCTCCCAGATCTTCTTGGAATACTTGTTTCTATCTTCATGCATTCAAATGTAATCAAGATGTCCACTATAATCAAAACGCTACCTGTAGGCCACTTTTCAGTACGCTGCAGGCAGATTCTGTACTGTCTGAGCCACCAGGGAAGCTGAATTACATGTGTGTGTGCATGTATGCTTTGTTGCTCAGTCATGTCTGACTCCTTTTGACCCTATGGACTGCAGCCTGCCAGGCTCCTCTGTTCATGGGAATTGTCTGGGCGAGGACACTGGTGTGGGTTGCCATACCTTCCTCCAGAGGAACTTCCTGACCCAGGAATCGAAGCAGGCTCTCCTGCATTGCAGGTGGATTCTTCGCCAGCTAAGCTACCAGGTGAAGGTGAAGGTGAAGTCGCTCAGTCGTGTCCGACTCTTTGCGACCCCATGGACTATAACCTACTAGGCTTCTCTGTCCACAGGATTCTCCAGGCAAGAACACTGGAGTGGATTGTATGTGTTAGTTGCTTACTCATGTCTGACTCTTTGAGACTCCATGGACTGCAGCCTACTAGGCTCCTCTGTCCATGGAATAATCCAGGTCAAAATACTGGAATGGGTTGCCATTCCCCTCTCCAGGGGATCTTCCTAACCCAGGGATCGAATCCGGGTCTTCCACATTACAGGCAGATTTCTTACCATCTAAGCCACTAGGGAATCCCTTAAACTACATATAACTTTACCTAAATCTATGATCCTTTGCCTTCTATGTAATTCTACTGTCTTGCCCTGTGTAAGTCCAGATGTGAGAGTCAGCATGTTGCTTGCTGACTCAATAAAGACCATTCATACCAAGTGTCTGGGAATTTAATCATTTAATTGAAAATTTGGGATTCTAGCAAAGAGTCATGTTATTAAGGACTAAGATCACAATTACTTTCTTTCTTCATCCTTCATTACTCTTCTGTCTCTGACTCCATCGCTCTATTTCTATCTGTATCTCTTTTTCTCCCATACCTTCCTTCTCAAAAAAAAGAGAATAATCTTTCCTTATTTCATACATTTTTTGTAGTCTGACCTTACCTTCTATACAGACTTTTTTTATACTCTAAAAGGTGAAAGGTGAAGTCACTCAGTCGTGTCTGACTCTTTGCAACCCCATGGACTGTAGCCTACCAGGCTCCTCCATCCATGGGATTTTCCGGGGTGCCGTTTCCTTCTCCATTATACTCTAAACAACTTAGCAAATGTATTCTTTCTTTTGCAATGTTGTGCTTGCCCAATAGAAATCTTACTGAATAAAATCTTCTTTAGCTTATTACCTAACAGTAATTTTTAAAGTGCCCACAGCAACTTAGGAAATGTAGTAGACAGCACTTCTACAGTGGTGAACGGGCAGATACAATTTTTGCCTTCTTGGAGTTTCTAATTTAGTATGTCATTCAAACAACCATGCATGGTTACAGATTACTTGGTTTGGATCCCTCGTTGGATCTGATGTCATTGCTAAGGCTACCATAGCANCAGCAACTTAGGAAATGTAGTAGACAGCACTTCTACAGTGGTGAACGGGCAGATACAATTTTTGCCTTCTTGGAGTTTCTAATTTAGTATGTCATTCAAACAACCATGCATGGTTACAGATTACTTGGTTTGGATCCCTCGTTGGATCTGATGTCATTGCTAAGGCTACCATAGCATCCAATACATACTTCTATTCCTACAGGTAACCATGAATTAATATATTTGGTTATTTGTGGGTTAACCTCTAATAGTCTGTAAACTCAAAGGAAGGATGATGTCTTCTTTCACTTTGCAATTCTCAGAGTTGAGTGTTGCACCTATATATATGTATAATGCTCTACTTAATAAGTATTTAATACATATTTGGGTTTGTAGGCACTAATCATTTATATTTTCAGATTAGTTTCACTATTTTAGTGAACCATAGTGCATTTTCATTACCATAACTTTACTGTTAAATAAGAAATCCAGTGAACACTGCCTTGAACCTATGTACAAATATTAAACAAGGAACAGATGCTCAGGGAATACGTTATTCTTAATTTCTAATGTAAGTGAATTTTCACATTATTTTACTCATTTAAATAAGTTTTATATTGGATTTATAGTCCCCACGTAGTATTTTTAGTGCTTCCCAGATGAAAGAATCCTTCTGTCCTCTCATATCCGCCCCCCCTTTTTTTTTCAGAGTTTGGGATTTAGGAAGTCTTTATGAGAATAAAGAAACACTCATGGCTTCCATTGTTCCATAATGTAAGAATTTAGAAGGAATTCTGCCATGCTCTGAAGGCAGTGCTGATTGCGGACTATAGCTCAGCTTTCTGTGAGTTTCCAAACTCAAAGGGCTAATTCAATAAGTATCACTGTAATAGGAAGAAAATTGCGTGCTAAAGTGTTCCAGGAGATGATGAAATCTCTTATCTTATTAATTTGGCAGTGCTGAGTTCCTCTTACGTAGAATGTAATTTCCTCTCTAAAAGAAAATGAGGCATCTGTTCCTACTCAGAACCAAATGGAGAATTCTTCATTCACCTCAGCAAATCAGGGCTGTTCAGTGCTCACACTGTACTTCCTGCTCAGGATGTTTTATTCATATAAACTACTTAGTGCAGCTAGTGTTTCACATTATTTGTTGGAATAGTAAGCATTTGCCATTTCTCAAGTTCATTAAAAAAACTTTGATGAAAATGTATATATTTAAAACATTTAACAAGATGACTCATGAAATTCATTCAGTCAAAAGTTTTTGAAAATTGTCACACATCGTATCAGGTGTATCTATTTTTTATTTATTTTTTTGCTCCCAAACTTTTCAGCATTTTGTAATTACCACAAAGACATTGCAGTCTTCTGAGTCTTGATGAAGCTAAAGATATATTTATAAAATCACAGTCCAATTTTTTAATCTAGCATTTACAATAAACAAGCACTGATTATTTATTTTTCCTCCTTCTCCTTTTAGGAAACTCTTGCTCAGAAATAAAACTTTTGCTTCCTTAACTAGATAAAACTAAACAAATTCCCAACAATGTACTCACTTATTGAAACTGAGATTCCTATTCTTCATATGTGTCAAATAGTATGTTTCTTTCTTTCCTTTGTCTATTTTTCTGATTTCTTGAATTGTTGAGAAAACTGTCAAGTATTTTTGAGTTCACTGTTTTTAGAGTCTTGCATCAAAACAACATGTTTCTTGCAGGGGAAGAATGTTTTTGAGAGTCCGTACCTCTTTCCATAACCATCTGGTTCACAGATGAAAAATACAAGCACTAGATTTTTTTTTTCCCCTAATGATCTGGGAAAGAGATTGGACCTAAAATTCTACCCTGATGATCCCTAATATAATAGTCTTCATTACTGTGTCAAATTCTCCAGAAATTCAATTCTCCAGCTACCTGTTTTTTAAGGATGAAACACACACTACCTATGGCATTCCTTTTGTAAGACATTTACCATGGGGCTGTAATGTCTTCATTCTTTTCCATAACCTAGCCACATCTTAATCCTTTTTCAAAGGCTGGTTTAAGGGTTTTGTTTTGTTTTGTTTTTTCTTGTGAAGTCTTTCCTAGTTAAACTAACCTTCATGCATCTCTCTTTCATTGGCCAGAGTACTTGTTTTTGCACCAAATCATGGTGTGTGTTGGTTTAAATCTTTCACAAGTGTTTGCTTCCTCAATCAGAGTGTAAATTGATAGCAAGATTCTTTTTGTTTTATTCTGTAAAGTGTAAGAGACAGTAAAAGAGACACAATGGATAGTCAAGACCTCATTGTTAAATAAATATTAATTAATGCCATTGAAGAAGCCTCGTTCTAATAACAGATGCAAAAGAGACTATATTAGGAAGGGATTAAGTTAGGAAAAAAAATTGTAATGTATGATATTAACCTCAATTACAAGGCCAGGTCTAGCATTTACACAGGTGTCAACTCTGGGTGACCTTAGGTAAGAGGTCAGTGTGCTTTTCATCCAGTGGTGCAACCTTCTAGCTATGGCTCATAACAAGACAAAGGGAGCTTGGAATTAATTTCAGCTCCCATTGGGCCCCTCAGTTGGAGCTTTGTGAAGTGTTCAAAATGCAAATGATACATAGCAGTCCTCCAGATAGTGGCACGGATGAAGCTTGGAAGTAGAGGAAGTTTGGTAGTTTAGAAAGTGCCTACACTGTGTGATTTACTCTGTGTGCCATGAAGCTAGAGCCTATGAACCCAGGACATTTTGTGAGTTACATGCCAGAAGAGAGTTGTGAGTAGTTGTGGCTGTTGTGAAAAAGATTTATTTAAGAAAGTAGGTTTTAAAATAGCTGTAGAAATATTTGAGATCGAAAAGGCCAGAGATAGGTAGGAAAGTAAGGGAGGAGTAGGTGAGGATTGTAGGGTGTGAGCAACAGAGTGAAGAAAATGACACAGTGCTGAAGGTGTGGATGCATTTGTTACTGGGGTAGAGTGCAACCAAGGGCTATTGCTCAGATTCCACAAAGGTGACATGGTTGAGTGCCGTTGAGGAAGACAGTTTTTGAAGCTGCATTTAAAATAGGTTGCAGGGTAACAATAGTACAAAAAAATTTGCAAGATGTCTACGGTATTGAAAGCAGAAAGAAAAGGGTGAAAGGATGGTTGCTGAACCATGAAGGATGCCGGGATTCTTGGCCTCCAGAGGAGAAGAATTCAATCTGGGGCCAGAGACAAGGCTTGATCACTCAGAGTTTTTGTGTAATAGAGTTTTAGTAAAGTATAAAAGGGATAGAGAAGCTTCTGACATAGACATCAGAAGCGGACAGAAAGAGGCCCCCCTTGCTAGTGTTAGCAGTGGAGTTATATACTTTTAAATTACTTATTACAATGAATCAAAAGAATGTCTGGAGGTTGTAAAGACCTTACTAGATCCACTCCCATAATTTACATTTTAAGATAACAGGATTACTAGAAGGTTTTTTTTTTCTAGAAACTGTCCTCAAGCAGGATGCATTATTGTTATATAATCCTCAGGAATGTAGAGGAAAAAAAAAAAGTTTGTCCTTTCTTCCTCCTTGAGAATTCCAGATCCCTCTCTCCTTGAGGACCCCTGGACTTCTTATCAACCTGCCTAGGAAGTGACTCTCTCAAGAGGAGTGATTAAGATAAAGTATAGAGAAAAATTTCTGGTTGACTCTATGTGGGATAAAATCTGAGGATGTGTGCTCTGAAAGTTGAGGAGATAGAATGGATAGTAATGACTTAAATTATTATTCTATTTGGATATTCATGAATATAAAAATAGTTATTATTGTTTTGAGAGTACTGATTATTGAGTTCTTAATATGTGCAAACAATTATTAAGCACTCTTAAAGCAAAACGGTATTGAATTGGCATTCAAAAATATGATCTCCTCAGTATAGGCTTAAAATATTCATTTTTAATGAAGGATCATTAGTTTTCCTTAATTGAAAATCTGTTTATAATTGTAATGGCATAAACTAGCTTCAAAAACTACTCACACTCTAAAATTCCGTGAGCTTGTGGGAGTGTTTCCCAAAGCGTAGAATATTGGTCTATAATGACACACAGGATAATTTCAGGTAGCACACACTTTACACTTTGCAGCTATCTGTTTATATGTATGTTAGAAAAAAAATTGTATAGCTTATCAAATCTGAGGTTTGTTTAGAACTAAGTTTAAAAATTTAAAGCTTCAAAAATAGAAGAGTCAAATTAAATTGTAATGGAAAATGCACAGAAATAATGGTATGTAATATAAACAAGTACAGAAAAATTTTGATTATGGTGAACGAGTTGACTGTCAAAGGGGAAATACTAATCTATAGTTTACTTATTTCATAGATTTTAAGCATGTATCTCAAGAATGAGAATAAAAGGAAATCAGGGGTAATTATAAATGTTTAGCCTGGAGGAGGGCATGGCAATCCTCTCCAGTATTCTTGCCTGGAGAATCCCCATCGACAGAGGCGCCTGGTGGGCTACAGTCCAGAGGGTTGCAAAGAATCAGATAGACTGCGTGACTAAGCACAGCATAGCACATAAACGTTCAGACGACAAGAATGAGAATAAAAGGAAATCAGGGGTAATTATAAATGTTTAGCCTGGAGGAGGGCATGGCAATCCTCTCCAGTATTCTTGCCTGGAGAATCCCCATCGAGAGAGGCGCCTGGTGGGCTACAGTCCAGAGGGTTGCAAAGAATCAGATAGACTGCGTGACTAAGCACAGCATAGCACATAAACGTTCAGACGTATTTAGTTGAAGAGAAAACTTGTAATAGAAAGAATTTTACTATTTTAAGGAAATTTTGGGTTTAAAGTTATTTTCATTGTAAAACAATCATCTTCCAATTAAAAAAATAAAGTTATTTTCAATCACCAAAACATTTAAAAAAGTTTTAATTTAAATCTTTTAGAATAATTTGTATATATTCCAATTGTAGACTGTCATCTCGATGTAAAGTTTTTAATATTTACATAAATTAGGGGAAAATTTAGCTGTCAAATATCAAATTTATATAATCTGTTAGCATAAACCATAAGAAAAATTTGATAGTATTCATAAAGCATCTCAATTTTTTTCCTTACTATCACAAAGCTTAATTTTTGGTCTTTAGTCTTTGACGTAAACGTCGTTATGAAATTAAGCAAGTGAAATCTATTGCACAACTGTATTTCTTCACATTTAGAAGATATGGCTTCACTACTAAGCTCTATAATCTCTTTGATCCAAGTAACTGACCACTTGACTTTGTCTACAGGTCAGCATTTGCCTTAAGAATCCAGAGGAAATTTAGCAGTGAATTTGTTCACTCTTTCCCTTGCAGCACTGATACATTTCAAGAATCCTGGGGAAAGTTGAGAGATGAAAGTATGCAAACTATAAAGGTTGCTTTAACGGTGTAGCCCAAGTGACTATGTAAACTTATTTTATTTATTGCGTGAGAGGAGACCTTTAGCCAGAGCCGTAAATAAATCATCCTGGACAGTTGGGCATTCTACTGTATATCAGTGACATAGTTGTTGGCTAAAGTAATAGAAAAAACACACCCTTCTGCAGTCACATAAATAAGCCTTTGAAAACTGACTCTTTAGTATTTTGGGGAAATCATTTGCCTCTGTGAGTCCCAGTCCCTTTATCTGTAAAATGGGGAAATAAGAAAATAATTTCTATCTCAAATAGTTGTGAACATTTATCATATAACATTTGAAAACTGCGTTGAAAAAAGTAAACAGTTACTAAGTAATTCTTATTGATGACCTTGATCATCTAAACTAAGCAATATCTTCATTGTTCTGTTGCACACTATAGTTCCACGCTAAACCATCTGAAATATTTAGCTCCTGTTACTCATCTCCCATGTCTGTCTGCCAATCTTGCTTTAATTCTTAGACTATTACACTTTCAGCATGTCTTTATGGTAAGGAATACACCTGACTGTATTATAGTTCTTTTCAATAAAACAATAATGATTTATCATTTAAAATATTTTAAAATATCAAATGGGCAAAGTATGCTTTTTAGGTCATTTTAGAATAGGCTATTTGAATCTTTATTCATTAACAAGTAATATTTTTGTAGTGATTAGTAGAGTGCAGTACCTTCCTTCACACAACTTATCTCACTCAATTTGAGGTAAGCATTATTAAACCTGTTTTTTGAATTGGAAGAATTAAAACTTAGAAAAATAAATAACTTACTGAAGGTGTCCCTGTTAGTATTTTCTAGAGCTGAATCTTTAGATGTTAGAAATGATTTTTCCTAGTATACATTAAAACTCTACAATGGGAAATAATACGTAATAAAAACAAGGGGAAAGGGAGTATGAATATTTAAAGCTCTGACACTATAGCATTATGCATTTTAAGCAAAGATAAACTTCCCCATTCTTTCCCTTCCTTTTTGTATACATGTACAGTGGCTCAGATGGAAAAGAATCCTCCTGCAGTGCAGGAGACTTGAGTTTGATCCCTGGGTCTGGAAGATCCCATGGAGAAGGGAATGGCTACCCACTCTAGTATTCTTGCCTGGGAAGTTCCATGGACAGAGGAACCTGGTGGGCTACAGTCCATGGGGTTGCAAAGAGACGGACATGACTGAATGACTAAGCACACACACATACAATTTCTGCATCCTTATCACCATGGACAGAGGAGCCTGGTGGGCTACAGTTCAAGGAGTCACAGAGAGTCACACATGACTGAGCAATTAGGCACATGCACATACATAGAATTTCTGTATCCTTATCATTGGCTTTGTTGAATTTCAGTGGTATCTCTGTGTTTAGCTATCTGTTCTACAAACACTTTTGTTTGTTCCAAAAACAATCTATACTTCATAATAATGTGTCAAATGTGTCTCCAGGCTTAAACTCTATTGATGTTCAGAATAGTCCTCTAATCTTTTCCACAGAAGAAATAAAAGAAGGTGAAGGCAACTTGGCCCTCAGGAAAGAGCTCTAGAGTGGGACTCAGAAGACTTTGTTCCTCTTTGACGGCTTGTGTTTTAATGATCTGGAAGATTTTTGTGTTGCTCTTTGTTCTATATGGTTCTCTAAGTCAATGATCCCTACCTGAATTTCACAGGCTGAATGGGCCGGCATATATGTTTTGTTTGGGCCACATGATGTGTGTGTGTGTGTTTTAATTCTTTGAATTATAAAACTACCATTTGAAAATTGAGAGATGTCACACACAAGTGCTGATTTCCAGAGGTGCTTTAAAATTTATCATGTCTGAGAAACTGTGGTCCCATATGGTTCACGTATTAAACACCTTGCATCGAATGGTGGTTGAAACCTTGGTGAGGATTGCACGCTTGGACACTGAGGAGCCAGTTCAGGTTTCACCCCACATGCACTGTTTTTTCATGTAGTCTTGAACCTGTGACTAGCACATTGGGAAAACAAAAGGTTGTCTATGACACATGCTTTTTAAGTAAAATGAGAGAAAGCACATTTCTCAGTGCAAGTGAGAAATACCCCTATTTGCTTGATCTGCAAAGTGTCACTGCATCAAAATAATATCATTTAAAATCCTAATGCAAAATAAGCCCTGTCCACTAAATTTGTAGGTTTGCCCTAATCCTTGGTTCTCCAGTGAGGATCAGAACAAAATGTCTTTCTTCCTGCCACTTCTATAAAATGACTCCATAAAGTATTATGACCTAACACAGAGTTTGGATTTTTGTGTGGCCTTTGGCAACCCACTCCAGTATTCTTGCCTGGTGAATCCCAGGGAAGAGGGAGCCTGGTGGGCTGCCATCTATGGGGTCGCACAGTNCGTGATGATTCAACATATGCATTTTTTAGGAAACTTTTTCTTTTACTAACACAACTCTTTAAATAACATATGAATTTTTGAAGGGACACATTTCAATACGTAACAAATGGGGTTAACATTTCCCATTTGCCTCTTGACTTTCCAAAGATGTCATTGGCCAGAGATCTAAAGAGACAAGTGAGAGTACCATCCTTCAAATTTGCTTTCTTGTCAACAGCTTTTGCAGCATCAGTGTCAGTCTCTCATGGATTTTACTGGATTACAAGAAGCTGATGGTTAGAGGATCAGTTTGTACTTGTGCAGGGAGGGCATCCAAACTTATTTTTTTCTGTTTTTTTTTTAATGTTTGTTTCTATTTGCTAATTGGTTGGTTAATTTGCTTCTGTTTTGTTTTTCCAGCAAAACAGCTTCAAGAGAAGCAAAAGATTTCTACATAAAAGTGACAAAATTTTAAGTGGATTTCATGAGATGACTGGTGAGGAAAATAAAAACATGAAGAAAAAAATGGGAGTTTACCTTTATCTTTACATACTAACAAGAAAATATACTGTAAAATGAATCCCATTTACAATCATGGCATTAATTTGCAATTAAACAGCAGACATGGGTCCAATCCCTGGGTCGGGAAGATCCCCTGGAGAAAGGAGTGGCTACCCACTCCAGTATTCTTGCCTGAGAAATCCCATGGACAGAGGAGCCTGGTGGGCTACCGTCCATGGAGTCACAGAGTCAGACACAACTGAGCAACTAAGCATACACACACACACACAAACATAATTTCTTGGAATATAACTCCATGATCAGAACAATGGTGCCCACATAGAATGAATGTTAGAAAACATTTTTTTCACTTCTGCTCCTAAAGGAGTTTGGGTAAAATGGGTTATATGTCTTTCTTAAATAATTGGTAAAATTTCCAGTGAAGATACCTGTAGTTTTCTTTGTGGGAGGATGTTTAACTGTAACTTTATTTTATGTAACGGATGTAAGACTATTCAGTTTATCTTTTTTCCTCATTTATAGTTTCTATCATCATCATGTATCCTATTTTCTTGTAACTTTACTTACATGGTAATGTTTGATGGATGCCAAGCATTGTGACTCAACTTCTGGGATGTTAGATAACTTTGTTGTTCCTAACAGCACTGAGCTGTTTGGGATATGCCTAAGTTCCTTGAAAACATTGATCTTTTTGTGTCTGGGGGAAATCTTGGGCAGTGTGTACCAGGCAGCTGCTTGGATTCATCCATAGGCTATCAATACTGTCAAGGGGCCAAAGAACCATGGACAAAGGGCTGTCTAGACATAGCTCCTGGCTTGCTCATCAAATTTGTAGCCCATCCAGGTTTGCCCACTGCAGAACAACTCAAACACTGTCTCACTGAGGTTTGCCCAGAGAAAGTGTTATTTGTGAGGTAGCTAAGTGAGGACACAGCAGAGCGAATCTTAGATCTGCATCCCCCAAGGCCACAGGCCTGAGATATCTATGATACAAAGAAGGGGAGTGGTCCCAGGCGTTTGGAAAGGTGATTGGAGGCTGGGAGAATGTGAGGCAATTCATTTCTCTGCAGGCCCATGTTCAGGGTCAGTGGGCTCAACTAGTTTTGGGCAGGTGTCTTGGGCAGGGCATGCCCCAGTCACTTCAGTCATTTCCAACTCTGTGTGACGCTATGGACTGCAGCCTTCCAGGCTCCTCTGTCCATGGGGTTCTCCAGGCAAGAATACCGGAGTGGGGTGCCATGGCCTCCTTCAGGGGATCTTCCCGATCTAGGGATGGAACCCTCGAGTCTCTTCAGTTTCCTGCATTGGCAGGTGGATTCTTTACGGCTGGCGTCACCTGGGAAGCCAGGTGGGTATTGGATAGGAGCTGACTCCAAATTTTTGGAAAGCACCTTAAGCCCCCATTACTATGGGGATTCATACATCAGAGGTATGTGGTTAGAAGTCTGATGATAAATTACATATGGTTCATGAAGCTAGGAGGGTTTGTAGTTAGAGACAAGAGAAAAAAATAACTAAAGTAGGCTTAACTAAAGGCAGGTTACAACTAAAGGGTTTCTAAGAAACTGTTCCCTTATCTGCTACTCTGTAAGACATGTTCAATGAGTTCTGTTAATGCCAGCTTCCATTAATCCTATGGAGCATGTTTCACAATTTCTCCCTCTTCATTTTCTTTCTCTGTCTTGTTACCAACTGTATGTGTTTCTCTGCTTCCTGGTCACTTCCCTTATCTTATCTTTTATTTTTGCCTTTAAAATTTCTTTTTTTTTTAATAAGGAAAAGTATTTGTTTGTGCCTTGCACAGTTTTTGAAAGCCATTATTGTTATTTAATTTTTGTTATTTACTACAATACTAGGTGCAAAGTTAACAAAAGAAACGCTTACTGAATAAATGAATTTCAGGATGAATGAACTGACAGTAATTTCTTGAGAGCTCAAATTTCACTACAGTGACCCTTCTAGGTAGCCCCATAGGGGTTCAGCGCAAGTCACAAACATGCTTGATCTGCTGCAAAGTACATTCATTTTTAAGAATGTAATGCTTACATGAGGCAAAACTTGGAGGTCACTACCCAAAAACTAGCATATGCCAGCCTGCACTAATGTAAATATCAAAAACTCTAACTGCTCAGTGTTAAATTAACCAAGGGCTCATATAAGTCCCTCAAAAGAAAAAAAAATGTGTGAGAAGTATGTGAAACAATCATTTTTAGATGAATGAAATGACGGAAATCACAATCAGTACAAACTAATAACTAAATTATAGTGGAATCAATTCAGTTCAGTCTCTCAATCATGTCCTACTCTTTGTGACCCCATGGACTGCAGCACACCAGGCCTCCCTGTCCACCACCAGCTCCCGGGGTTTACTCAAATTCATGTCCATTGGGTTGGTGATGCCATCTAACCATCTCATCCTCTGTCGTCCCCTTCTCCTCCTGTCTTCAATCTTTCCCAGNCTTTGTGACCCCATGGACTGCAGCACACCAGGCCTCCCTGTCCACCACCAGCTCCCGGGGTTTACTCAAATTCATGTCCATTGGGTTGGTGATGCCATCTAACCATCTCATCCTCTGTCGTCCCCTTCTCCTCCTGTCTTCAATCTTTCCCAGCATCAGGGTCTTTTCCAATGAGTCAGTTCTTTGAATCAGATGACCAAAGTATTAGAGTTTCAGCTTCAGCATCAGTCCTTCCAATAAATACTCAGGACTGATTGGAAGGAATATTCATCGGAAGGAAGAAAAAGATATCTTTCATGAAACGAACAAATTCCTAGAAAGACAAAATTTACCAAAACTGACATGAAGAAGGAATAGAAAATCTAAATAAGACTATAAAGGTTAAAGACCTTGAGTTAGTAATTTTAAAACTCAAGCTCAAGCTCATTTAGCTTCACTGGTGAACTCTACCAAACATTTCAAAGGAATTAACATGAATCCTTCACAAACTCTTTTAGAAAATAGATGAGAAATGAACAATAGAAGGGGACTTCACCCTAACAAAGAGCATGTATACTTTTTCATTTTGTTGATTATTTCATTTACTTTTTAGAAATTTTCGAGCTTGATGTAATCCCACTTTTCTATTTTTGGTCTTTTTGCCTGTGATGTTCATGCCAAATCCTAGAAATCATTGCCAACAATAATGTCAAAGAAGATTTTCCCTATCTTTTTCTTCTGAAGATTTTGAGAGTCCCAAGTTTGTGTTTAAGTCTTGCTTAAGATGCAGTATTATTTGTGCATAACAAAGAAGTAAACCCTGCCATTGGGACAACGTGTGTAAGAATATAGACATTATGATACCTGAAATAGTCTGATTACTGAANGGGGGGCTCCAAAATCACTGCAGATGGTGACTGCAGCCATGAAATTAAAAGATGCTTACTCCTTGGAAGAAAAGTTCTGACCAACCTAGACAACATATTAAAAAGCAGAGACATTACTTTGCCAACAAAGGTCCATCTAGTCAGAGCTGTGGGTTTCCCAGTGGTCATGTATGGATGTGAGAGTTGGACTATAAAGCAACCTGAGCATAAAAGAACTGATGCTTTTGAACTGTGGTGTTGGAGAAGACTCTTGAGAGTCCCTTGAACTGCAAGGAGATCCAACCAGTTCATCCTAAAGGAGATTAGTCCTGAATGTTCATTGGAAGGACTGATATTGAAGCTGAAACTCTAATACTTTGGCCACCTAATGCAAAGAGCTGACTCATTGATGCTGGGAAAGATTGAGGGCAGGAGAAGGGAATGACAGAGAATGAGATGGTTGGTTGACATCACCTTCTCAATGGAGATGAGTTTGAGTAAACTCCTGAAGTTGGTGATTTACAGGGAGGCCTGGCATGCTTCAGTTTCTGGGGTTGCAGAGAGTTGGACACGACTGAGCAACTGAACTGAACTGAACAGAAACACAGTACACAGTATGAGACTATGTTTTATATATATAGCTGTTTGTATATGTGTATGTATGTATAAGTATATATACACATGCTGCTACTGCTAAGTCACTTCAGTCGTATCCAACCCTGTGTGACCCCATAGACGGCAGTCCACCAGGCTCCCCCATCCCTGGGATTCCCCAGGCAAGAACACTGGAGTGGNATGCAGGAGACCCGGGTTTGATCCCTGGGTTGGGAAGATCCTTTGGAGAAGGAAATGGCAATCCACTCCAGTACTATTGCCTGGAAAATCCCATGGACAGAGGAGCCTGGTAGGCTACAGTCCATGGGGTCGCAAAGAGTCGGACACGACTGAGCGACTTCACATTCACATTCATTCTCTATGTAGTAAAAGTTTGTCGGAGAAGAAATGGTTATCTTGCTTGTTGGTCTTCTCAGCCTCCTTCCCTCTCCCTCTGCTTCTCCCTTTTTCTCCTCCTCCTCCTCTTCTTCCTGCTCCTTCTATCTTTGCATTTCTTGTCTATTGTTCTCTCTACAAGCACAGAGATTTTACAATGAATAACTTTGTTGTACATCTAGAAAGTTATTAAGAAAACTTCCCAGGAAAGGCAACAACTTCTCTTTCCATTCCTGAATATTCCTGGAGCATTTGTCCTCTGTTGAGACTGATGTTGAGGCTTGACCCTTAAATAAGGTGACTTCTACACAGTAATGTGCATTATAGTAGGTAAGCTGAACATGAAATTAAAGAGATAGATTTATGTTTTGAAATGATGGTAAGGGAATACCAGAAAGAAGGGTAAAATCCATTTCATTCCTGTTCTTCAGAGAAATTACTTTCTAATTTTTAACAGCTACAAAATAGACATAAATTAAGTCTTGGTGATAGTGATAGCGCTCAGACATGTACAACTCTTTGTGACCCCATGGGCTGTAGTCTGCCAAGTTCCTCTGTGCATATAATTCTCCAGGCCAAGAATACTAGAGTGGGTTGCATTCCTTTCCTCGATCCTTGGGTATCGAACCCAGGTTTTCATTGCAGGCAGATTCTTTACCATCTGAGCCAAGGGTAGATCAGGACAAAGTGGGTAGTATGGATACCAGTTCATATCTCTAGATATACTCAAGTGGATAAACATAGAAGTTATGTCTTCAGAGTGAAAGCACTGGAAATGAGTTCCAGAAGTGAGCTCGAGAGATAACAGTGCACAAAGAGATAGCTCCTTCAGGTTCACTTTCAGTTCAGTCCAGTTCAGTCGCTCAGTGTCTGACTCTTTGCGACTCCATGAATTGTAGCACGCCAGGCCTCCCTGTCCACCACCAACTCCCGGAGTTCACCCAAACTCATGTGCATCGAGTTGGTGATGCCATCCAGCCATCTCATCCTCTGTCATCCCCTTCTTTTCCTGCCCCTAAAAAAGCCTCTTGATGAAAGTGAAAAAGGAAAGTGAAAAAGTTGGCGTAAAGCTCAACATTCAGAAAATGAAGATCATAGCATATGGTACCATCATTTTATGGGAAATATATGGGGAGACAGTGGAAACAGTGTCAGACTTTATTTTTTTGGGCTCCAAAATCACTGCAGATGGTGACTGCAACCATGAAATTAAAAGACGCTTACTCCTTGGAAGGGAAGTTATGACCAACCTAGATAGCATATTCAAAAGCAGAGACATTACTTTTCCGACTAAGGTCCATCTAGTCAAGGCTATGGTTTTTCCTGTGGTCATGTATGGATGTGAGAGTTGGACTGTGAAGAAGGCTGAGCACCAAAGAACTGATGCTTTTGAACTGTGGTGCTGGAGAAGACTCTTGCGAGTCCATTGGACTGCAAGGAGATCCAGCCAGTCCATTCTAAAGGAGACCAGTCCTGGGTGTTCATTGGAAGGACTGATGCTAAAGCTGAAACTCCAATACTTTGGCCACCTTATGCAAAGAGCTGACTCATTGGAAAAGACTCTAATGCTGGGAGGTTCATTTTAGACCCTTCAAAATACTTTAGAATCATTGGTAGTAAAATGAATGTGGTCAAAGAACCATTGAGAACTGTGGAATGTTTAGTTCACTGTAAGAGCAAGTTCAATTTAGTTAGAATGAGGGCAGTAAATAAAGAATAAGCCAATAAGGAATGAATTAGAAGGAATAAACTGACTACAGTGATGTCTAGACTTTCTCTAGAAGCCTTAATATTTTGCATGAGAAAAGATAAGAAAAGAAGGCAAAATGTACCTGCAAAGAAATCATAAGATACAGAGTTGACTTGGTTCTAAAAGTCTTATTATATATAATATTTAATTTTATACTCTTTTGAACATACCATACTAGATATTCTCTTATAACAATAACTCTTTTTAGTCATGCAATAACTCTACAATTATAAGACAACTCTACCACCTAAAGTGGCTAAAACAAATAACTAACTAATAAATAAATAATAAATAACTAATAATTAAAAAATTAATTCAACAGATATTTAATAAGCATATACTATGATCCTGGGAGAAGGCAATGGCAACCCACTCCAGTACGCTTGCCTGGCAAATCCCATGGACAGAGGAGCCTGGTAGGCTGCAGTCCATGGGGTCACTAAGGACTGAATGACTTCACTTTCACCTTTTACTTTCATGCATTGGAGAAGGAAATGGCAACCCACTCCAGTGTTCTTGCCTAGAGAATCCCAGGGACAGGGGAGCCTGGTGGGCTGCCGTCTATGGGGTCGCACGGAATCGGACACCACTGAAGCGACATAGCAGCAGCAGCATGATCCTGACTACTATTCTAAAATACCAGACTATATCAGAATATATCAATGGACAAGTCAGAATAAATGATATCTGTTCTTATAGAGCTATAAATTTATCACAAGGAGGCAAAAAATAGATAAAAATACAATAATATAGTAGGTTCAAAAGTGCTGAATACCACATTAAAGGAAAAATAGAGCAGGGATTGTTAGATGGAGAGAGACATGGGTTTGTGTGTGGTAGTTTTCAATTTTTTGTAACGTGGTCAGGGCAACTTCTTGGAGAAAGTGACATTTGAGCTAAAAGTAAAAGAAATGAAGGAAATCTGAAATGTGGATACTGTACACTGCTCAGGATTTGCTACTTACTTATCTCCAGATACTCCACGACCACAGTCTAGGGAGATAAATTTATCTCCATGACTACATGAAACTCATGATAGTACCCATTTGAAGAGAGAAATGGCTAGGCAGATTTTTGATTTGATTGTCTTTTTTATTTTAAGCAATTTCATCGCTGGGGATAGATTAAGTACCCAGACTTCATCCAACACAATTCAAAACCTTTCATGCATTTAGGCAAGCAGACACAGTTTGCATGGCACAGATTTTACTTAATTATTCACTTAGGGTTAATATAGTATTTGAGACTAAGACTAGAGTTTGCTAGAGATATTACTACTAACATTTCTAGTGTATTCAATATGAGGCAGGCTCAGTTCTTTTTGTGGTGTTTTTACAGCTATTCATTACTGAGTCTTGTGTTTGGAGAAAAAAAAAATCTGTGTCAAATGGATTAACAGACTGAAAGTTGGTTTTCCAGACAAAACCATAGATGAGCATTGCATGTGCATTCTGTGCAGTTTTAGTTTCACATTTTGGCCACAGTTATTTAGATTTCCCAGTGATACATGGAAAGTTAAGTAGTACCCAATATAAAAGTTTCCTTTATATTTTTTCCATTTTAAGTAAAGGAAAAACAGCAGCTTTACTAGTTAACTAAAAAGCCCTTGGACATGAGACAGAAAACTTTCATGATTGTATTGAAGAAACTAACTACCTTTGTACAGTTTATCTAATCTCATTTATCTGTACTTCTGTGTTTCACTGAAATATCATGTATTGCTTGTCTTCTTTTTACTTTCTCAAATTTCAAGATAAGTTTTCATGATTGATTGTTATTATGTTGCTTTAGAATATTAAGTATGTTATCTTGGTGGGAAGGAAATTCAACTCAGCTTAAATAATCATTGAGAGGTGACTTTATTCAATTGTAAAAAAAAAAAAAATAGAGAAGGACACAAGAAAGTAATAATTTGTGTAATCATCCTAAAAAGGGATTTAAATTCAGATGGCTTATTGACAGTAAAAGTCTATAAGTGGATTGAAGTAACAAAAGATGCAAAACTTCTATAAGTGGATTGAAGTAACAAAAAATGCAAAAAGGTCTGCTTCTTTCTCACTTATCCACCCACTCAGACCTTGAGGCTGAGGTGGAAAAGTACTGTCGAAGTATGTGACACGACCCCCTCAGCTATCTCTGGTGGCCTCATACGAATCTAATTTTTTAAATGTGAAGGATCAGACAGGGAATGAGAGATCAGTGCAGAACTGTTGGCACTAAGTCAGAAGGGTCTAAAGGAAGAGCTAAACACTCTAACCTCTTTGGCTCTGTCTTGTGATGATAAACAGTGCTGGAGAGCAGAAGGAAGGGAGGGATTTCCTTGGAAGATTCTCCAGAACTGAGTCCAGCAGCCGGGTCTCTGCTGTGCATTGGTAAAGGCAGCGTCTGTGGTTTGGTCCACAGGGACCAAAGGGGCTGCCCTGCTTCATCCTCTTTGCCCCGTAATGCATTCTCTGCCCACTTCAGGGGGGCACCAGCTGACTCTGCCATGATTCTAACCCTGCAAAAACTTTTGCAATTAGAGAAACTTTAAATCATGTCAGCCCAGACTTCCATAACCTCCAAAGGGACCTAGACCAAGTGGGCCAGGAAGGCTGTGCGTTAGTCACTCAGTCATGTCTGACTCTTTGCCATCCCATAGACTGTAGCACATTAGGCTCCTCTGTCCATGGAATGCTCCAGGCAAGAATTCTGGAGTGGGTTGCCATTGCCTTCTCCAGGGGATCCTCCCCACCCAGGAACTGAACCCAGATCACTGCTTTTCGGGTGGATTCTCTACTGTCTGAGCCACCAGGGAAGCCAAGGAAGGCTGAAGGACTGCTATTAACTTAAATTTTTTTTTGTTTCAAAATATGAGCTGCTATGACTGATATGGACTTCTTCCTTTCTGGTCACACATATGTCTAGATGTCAGGGTTACACTTAGCAAGAACCACCAAGTGACCCATTTACCTTTCATTCAAAATAGAGGTCCGTAATACACATCCTGATTATGTAACTTTGGGTATGAAGATTACCGAGCTGAATACATGTCTGGCTCCCAAGGAGCTCAGTCTAGTGAGATACAATGATCTGAACAAACACTTCTCTAAATAAAAGATTTTAAATTTCTGTGATAGCTGAGCATATTATTTCTTCAAGAAAGTTCGTTAATTAATGTCTAAGGAATGTCCAGCATAGGCTTAGGAAAGTTTAGTTTGTATATTTTTCAAAATTTTTAGGTAAAGCCCAATAATTTAATATTAAAAATAGAATCACATCTCTCCTGAACAATCAAAGGTTTCAATAAGGCCATTTCTATTCACACTTTTTTGCACAAGTATAATTATAAAGAAATGTAGCCATAGGGTGTGGCCCATAGTTGTCAAACAGCAATTCTGATGGCTGAGGTTTTAATTGTTTATTATAATAAGATGGTGGATTTGGTCTGCCATCTAGTGATTAAGAACTGAATTCTTACAACCAAATTCCAAAGCACCTAAACTTTGTGAGAAGACAAATCTATGAGGATGTTTGAGAAACACAGAACAACTGAGTTACTCTTAAACAAAACATGGTCAGATAAAATAGGTCTCTTCTCTCTTAGGAGATCAGTGCCAAGACGTTTGTGACAATGACTTTGCAATGGATTGGTTCAGTTTGTTGGAACATTTGGTAAGAGTAAAAGAAACATGTAGCTTGGAAGATAAAATTTCTGGAAATTACATCACCATGAGAGATTACAAAATAATGGCAATACAATCAGATATCTATCAGTCCTGCTCAATTATAGGAAAGTTTAAAAAAATATAAATGGAGAAAAAATACAAGTGTCAAAGTTCTTTGGTTTTAGAGGTCTTTTTCAGATTTTATAAGAAATGATTTTTAAACTTCTGGGCCTTCAATTAAGGCTAATGTCAACTTGCATTAATTTTATGATTTCTATAGAGGAATCGGGAGGATGGTATTGACCCTCTCAGGATGTCATATAAAAATTCTTAGTTATTTTTAATAATATTGTCATTCATAAAATAATTATGCCATGACTGCTTCACTGCACATTGGCTGCAATTTTGCTTCCTCTATTTTACTTTTCATTTAAATGAACGTCTATATAGAAAACAGAAAAGAGAACCTAATCATAAGGTACACAACTGCCATGTACAAACTTGAGAACTGCAAGCCACCCTGTCCTTTCCACCCAGGGTTTCTTTGTACATGTGTTTCATTCAGACACGAACAATGAGAGTTCACTGAGTTTTTGTGCTGTCTGGGATGTGCATGGATTCTGTGCGGGGGAAGAGAAGGCAGGGTTTAGCGGCGAATGTGGTTTTTCATCTCCTTGCCATTTAAAAGCATTCCAACTAACTTTCCACATCATCCTAAATTTAATTATAAATCCTCAGGGGGAAACGGACCAGAGATGACTCAGAGTATAAAACTGACTTTTAACATGGTCATTTAAAGAAAGATAGTGGCCCACTTCTTTGTCAGTTGGATTAAGGTCAAAACTGTTTTAAGCTTTCAGGAAGAAACTGACCTATGAGTTAACACAAGTCTGAAAGAGTGTGTCTTTTTTTCCCAACCCTGAAGGAGACACAGAGAGCAGGATAACTCACCCCTGAAGAGGCTCTCACACAGTTTAATGATATTTAATCGACAACATCATTGTATGTTGTCTTGTTGTTTGTTTTCCATATTCTCTATTTCCCCATCTATAATTGTTTCATCAGTGAAATTGAGATCCACTTCACAATGATAGTATATATTTTTGAGAGCAGAATGCTTTTAATATTTTGCATATGCAGTGCTAGGCATGTGCCCACTTCAGTTCAGTTAAGTTCAGTCGCTCAGTTGTGTCCGACTCTTTGCGACCCCATGAATCACAGCACGCCAGGCCTCCCTGTCCATCACCAACTCCCGGAGTTCACTCAGACTCATGTCCATTGAGTCCGTGATGCCATCCAGCCATCTCATCCTCTGTCATCCCCTTCTCCTCCCGCCCCCAATCCCTCCCAACATCAGAGTCTTTTCCAATGAGTCAACTCTTTGCATGAGGTGGCCAAAGTATTGGAGTTTCAGCTTTAGCAACATTCCCTCCAAAGAAATCTCAGGGCTGATCTTCAGAATGCCCACTTAACCCTCTGTAAATACATGTGAACACTTTTGCCTCCCAGGGTGTAGCAAGGGAGAAGCAAGCAAATTGAACTTGTGGTGAATCTCATTTTCAGCCAATGGCACTTAGTCCTTGTGATTGGATATTTCTGTCTTAATCATAAAACTTAATGAACAAAAGTATTTTTTTGTACTTAATGATAGCTCAATGGACTATGGGTGTGAATCCATTTCGATGGAAATTGTGTTTTATGGAAACATTCACCTTGGAACTACATTGTTTCAAAGTGACTTTTCATCTACAAGTAGCACTGCTTTTTTGAGGTACTATTTTCTTAGGTTTTCAAAATAGTTCCGCAGAAAAGCATGTTAAAGCTAGATATTTATTTTCTCCTTCCTTGAGCATGCCTATAGTAACACTGGATAGACAGAGCCAATTTTATTTTACTGATGAGCTACATAGTATGTGATAAACATCTGTTGGTGAAGATTAGACAGATTAGAAATTTTGTGCTTTTCTTATGTATAGCACAAAAGCCAGGATGTGGTGTCATGCTTTGAAAACAATTTTCCATTTACCAAATATCTGTGTTGAGAGACTAAATATGTGAGACAAAGTACTCCATAAAGCAGTGAGAAGAACATTATTCAAGAAAAACTTTCTGAAGTTATGAAGATGGATATTTAGACTAACGTCTCTTTAAACTGAAATCATTTCCGTCTGTAGTTCTATATTAGCATTTGACTATATTTATTGTGAAAGATATGTAAATGTTACTAAATGTAACTATTTTTTCAAAAACTTATTGTAAGTTCATTTAAAAATTTTTAGTTTAAAAAAAAATTTTAGTTTTATATTTGTAAAGTAGTGGTACAATTTTAGTGAACCATAATTTAGATTCACTCATTCATTCATGTCCATCCATTGAACAAGTACTTGTTGAATGTTGATTCTATGCAAGGTATGATGTAAAGCTTTAGAAATACCATGCTGAACAAGATACACCAGTTCTCACTTTTATATTGCCTGGTGGTGGAATAAGAAAATAAACAAGTAAAAATAAATAAATAAATACTAATTGTGATAAACCTTATAAAAGCAGTCATTTTTGCCTAAAGGTTCCATTTTAGTAAATGTTTATTTACCTTGCTTATAATACAAAATGAATGAATCAATGGATGGATGGATGAATGAGTTCTTTAAAGCGTTCTATAAAGCATATCAGTCAGATAAAGAAAGTCGACTTTTAGAGATTAGATAAGAATTGTAGGGAACAGGTAACAAACTGTGATAGTGAGCTACTGGAGTTGAAGTTGAGGAAGGGAAATGCAGTGTCAGGAAAAGGGATCAAGTTGTATTGATTCCTTTGGGAGGAAGGGACTGGGAGGACTTTTGGTCTTTAAAAAGGAGCTTTGAATTTAAGTAGTTGGAAATGAAAGGAAGGAGAAGGCAATGGCACCCCACTCCAGCACTCTTGCCTGGAAAATCCCATGGACGGAGGAGCCTGGTAGGCTGCAGTCCATGGGGTTGCTGAGAGCTGGACACGACTGAGCGACTTCACTTTCACTTTTCACTTTCATGCATTGGAGAAGGAAATGGCAACCCACTCCAGTGTTCTTGCCTGGAGAATCCCAGGGACGGCGGAGCCTGGTAAGCTGCCGTCTATGGGGTCGCACAGAGTTGGACACGACTGAAGCGACTCAGCAGCAACAGCAAGCAAGGATTTATGATCCCCATTGTGTTTTAAAATACTATAGTTTTGTTTCTTGAGAATCACAATGTTAAAGATGTATGTGTTTATTTTATAGTAAATGTATAATAGAATTGCTGTGTGTATAAAAGCGTATATATATTTCCAAATCTGCATTAAATTTTAATCTAAATATAGAAAAGTATTTGGCAGATATTAGGTAATAGCTTACTATGTTGTCTTGGTCCTGACTTCGTTAATTTTGATACAAAGATAATTAATGCATTGGCTGTATAAGCTTTTCATTTCCGCTACAGTTTAGGAAACTACTTTCAGATGTTTAGCGGAAATCCACTCCATGAGTGGATCACCATTAGCTTTCTTTATCTTAATGTTTAAAATGAATTTAAGTTTTTCTTCATGATACATGAATACTTATTGTCGTCTGTTGTGGGATTTACTAATGGAAAGTTTCAAGTCAGTTTCAAGTCACATAGGGTTCACCAAACACTGAAATTATGCATTCCGTTTAGAACTCTTCTTTTCCCCCTCTTTTCAAATGGTTTACTTTTATCCCTCAAACATGATCTTACATTGTTTGGTTATTTGTATCTTCGAAAATGATTTTGGGGAGCACCCTGATTTAGTATACTTTGGATCACTTTCCCTGCCCTCATCATGCTACAATATAAGTTTCATAATAATTTAATTGTGAATTACATGTTTGTCTTTAAATACTAATGGAGTAAGCTCATTTTTTTGGCTCCTTAGGAGGTTACCACTTAGCCCAGATATTTTAGAACTCACAAGATAATTTACCTTCCTAAATATTTCCCAGATTCTGAAATTTCAGATCACTAACCTCTTTTTTTTTCTTCTTATTCTAGAAGGATATGGTGAAGAAATAGCCTGCACCCAGAATGGTCAGATGTACTTAAACAGGGACATTTGGAAACCTGCCCCTTGCCAGATCTGTGTCTGTGACAATGGCGCCATTCTTTGTGACAAGATACAGTGCCAGGATGTGCTTGAATGTGCTGACCCTGTAACTCCCCCTGGAGAATGCTGTCCTGTCTGTCCACATACAACTGGAGGTGGCAATACCAATTTTGGTAAGAATGCATAAGGCCAACTCAGAATTTGTCCAGTGACTTATCTTTATAGTTACAGTGTTTTTTGCTCTCAGAGTTCAGCAACCCAAGAGAATAATTAAGCTGCTATTCAGTAGTCTTTTGCATAATAATTTCACTCACCCACTTTAATCTGAGTGAACTCCGGGAGATGGTGATGAACAGGGAGGCCTGGCGTGCTGCGATTCATGGGGTCGCAAAGAGTCGGACACGACTGAGTGACTGAACTGAACTGAAATCTAACAGTAATGAAAAGAAAGTTATTTCTTCTTAAAAAGCAAGGAATTTTGGGGGTTGCATTTAAGTGATTATGTCTAATTTGAGAATTCCTTGTACTACTTACAATGTTCTTTTGTTACCCTATCCATGCTGGGTGCCTCCAAGATGTTTGTTGGTTTTCTACGAAGTCCATTAATGTCTAAGAGGAGATCTAAAAACACATTCTTCTTCCCTGTGCCAACTTTGTCCTTGGAAATGGTGTAATAATTTCTAATGTAATTTAGTGCCACAGCACCCTCTGCTACATAGGTTCATAAATGCAGAATGCTTTTAATGTTGGCTAAAAGAAACAAGAGAATGGAATGGGTTTTCTGGAGAAAACAATAATATAAATTATTGGTTCTTAAAGCTTCTTTTTTGGAGAAAAGCGTCTGTGTTTAACAAAGACTGTATTTGAGTATACATGTTAGAAAAAATTACGTATAAGAGAAACAAGTTCACATTTATGTGTTTTAGTGATCCAGATAATTGAAATATTATATTATATAAGATAATATTAAACTTTTGGGTTATTTGTTTTAGCAGTTATGAATGGAGGCTTGCATTCACCCTTGTCAAGAGAGTGTCAAGGCTTTATTTTTTCCCCTAAATTTCACTGCAAATAACAGCAAATATAATGAAGTGCTCAAAAGTATTTTCATGGAAACATTACACAGTAATTTACCAATTAGCCTCTTGGATATCATTCAACAGTAACAGTTGGCCTGGAATAAATACCCAAACTTAACTTTTAGCCATGTAATAAGAAAGATCCCACTTCAGTATTCTTGCCTGGAGAATCACACAGACAGAGGAGCCTGGTGAGCTACAACAGGTGGGCTACATACTACATAGGGTCACAAAGAGTCAGACACAACTGAAGCAACTTAGCATGCACACAGTAAGGAAGACATAATAGGAGGAACGAAAAACAGGGCACTAAAGGGCTACCTGAAGTGGATATGATCTGACAGAATCCCTGGGAGTAAAGCAAAATTAAACCTGTGGGGATAAGTGCATGTTGAGACAATGGTAGCAAAAACAGAAAAAAGAGCAAAATACACAACCTCCTGCAAATATTAAAAAAAAAGCACAAAATACACGACTTCCTGGAAATAGGTGATTTAGGAAAGGCCAATTTGTTCCATGATGAATAATTTTAAAAAGTACTGACAACAGTGTTGATACGAAGATACTATAAGGCAAAGATGAGACTGTTTAACTAAATATATGAGATAAAGAACACACCAATAAATATATCATCACAGGACAGATGAAAATTCTGACCTATCCTTATTTCCATTATCACAGAACAATTTAACATTATTAACTGCACCTGAACAAACAATTAGACAAGAACAAGAAATTAGAAGTTTAGATATTAGAAAAGAGGAGGTTAAATGATCAATTTATAGAAAATATAATTGTGTACTTGCAAAACTTAGGGAATGGAGTAAGAAAATGCTACAAAACAATTTAGTAAGATAATGCAATATAAAATTAACAAATTAATAGATATACTGTATACAATTACATCATAGAATGTATGGGTGTTAGTCGCTCAGTCATGTCCGAGTGTTTGTGAGGCCCTGGACTGTAGCTCTCCAGGTTCATCTGTCCATGGAATTCTCTAGGCAAGAATACTTGAGTGTGCTGGCATTCCCTTCTCCAGGGGATCTTCTCAACCCAGGGATTTGAACCCTGGTCCCCAGCATTGCAGGCAGATTCTTTACCATCTGAGTCACCTATATATTGCATTATAAATATTATATTTTTATTCCTATTATTCATTCTATGAATATTAGTGAATAATAGGAATAAATATATATATTTGTATATTACTTCATAGAATGAATAATAGGAATAAAAATATCTAATTTATAATGGCACTATAAAGGATAAAGGGGTTAAGAATAAACAAAACAAAATATTTACAATATATCTGAAGAAAACTTTAGAACACTACTAACTCAAATAATGACTTTAATACATGTAATGTTCCATTATCGTCTTGGTTAGGAAGACTAAAAGAAAATCAATAATAGTGACCTCTGGTGAGAAGTGAAATGTGGGAAATAGAGAAAAGGGGACAAGAAAATTTTTCACTGTACAATCTATACCTTTATTAATATACTTTAGGTTTGTTTTTTTTAATCATGTGAATGAATAACCTACTCAAAAAAGTATAAAAACCAAAAATAGAGAATATTGAAGATAATTAGTTATAATTTTAATAGCTAATTTTTTTCTATATAAAGGTTGTGAAGAATATTCAAATGTCAGAATTTTCCTAAGGGTATGTTATTTTGCCATTTATGAAAATATTGGTGCAAAATAATTTGGATTTCTATCTACTGGTGACAGGGAAAGCTTTTTAAATTAAATTCTGACTCTATAAAATTATTGAAATAAATATTGAGNCTGGGATTTCTTTGGAAGGAATGATGCTAAAGCTGAAACTCCAGTACTTTGGCCACCTCATGCGAAGAGTTGACTCATTGGAAGAGACTCTGATGCTGGGAGGGATTGGGGGCAGGAGGAGAAGGGGACGACCGAGGATGAGATGGCTGGATGGCATCACGGACTCGATGGATGTGAGTCTGAGTGAACTCCGGGAGATGGTGATGGACAGGGAGGCCTGGCGTGCTGCGATTCATGGGGTCGCAAAGAGTCGGACACGACTGAGCGACTGAACTGAACTGATATTAATTTTATTGAGAACTTCTGTGTACCCAACTGAGAATATAAAGTAGATAATCATTGCCTTGGGGAGATCAATATCTATTGGAAGAAAAATACTGAAACAAACGATACAAGTGAATATGTGATACAATAGAGGTATGCGTGCATTAGTCGCTCAGTCATGTCTGACTCTTTGTGATCCCGTGAACTGTAGCCCACCAGGCTTCTCTGTCCATGGAGTGGGTTGCCATTCCTTTCTCCAGGGGATCTTCCGGACCCAGGGATTGAACCTGGGTCTCCCACACTGCAGGCAGATTCTTTACCGTCTGAGCCACTGGGGAAGTTCACGGTAGAGTTATATAAAGATATAATTCAACCAATGTTATTGAAACAACATACTTGACATTATGCTATAAGAATACAATTTTTGAAAATCTAAAGTTCTAAGAATCAAAAGAAATTCCATCTATATCTGTGGCGTTAAGCTATAGATGCAAAGATGGTGTTAAGATAAAGATAAAAGCAAATTATGCTTTATTTACTTTGAGTTGTGATAGTTTCTTGTGTTATTTTTTTCCCCTGTTCAAATAATACTTTTTCTAGGTTTTCCTCAGATATTGAGAATTGCCTAATATCATTATGTCTTTTATTTTTTTTTCCTTTAAAAGATGATCCCATATCTCTTGTTATTTCTCATAGTCTTCCATGAGTTTAAAAAAAGAAAATGATGACAGGTATTTGGGGACTGGCATCTGATAAGTTGCTAAAAACTAAATGGCATGTAATATGAGTGTGAGAGTTCAAATACAAACATATTTCTGGATTTGCCTTTGTGCTTTCGGGCTTTGGGTAGTTTTTCCTATGGCCTTTACGTTTCTTTAATCACAAGCATTTCGTTGTTGTTGCTTGTATTTCTTACTCTTTATTTTATTTTATTTTTATAGTTGTTCAGTTCAGCAATTGTTTATTTTTTTTTCGCATTATTATTTAATTATTTATTTATTTTACTTTATTTTACTTTACAGTACTGTATTGGTTTCGGCATACATTGACATGAATCCGCCACGGGTGTACATGCAATCCCAAACATGAACCCCCCTCCCACCTCCCACCCCACATCATCCCTCCGGATCATCCCCATGCACCAGCCCCAAGCATCCAGCATCCTGCATCGAACATAGACTGGCGGTTCGTTTCTTACATGATAGTATACATATTTCAATGCTATTCTCCCAACTCATCCCACCCTCTCCCTCTCCCTCTCCCTCTCCCTCAGAGTCCGCTCTGCACATCTGTGTCTCTTTTGCTGTCTTGCATACAGGGTCCTCATTACCATCTTTCTAAATTCCATGTATATGCGTTAGTGTACTGTATTGGTGTTTTTCTTTCTGGCTCATTTACTCTGTTAATTGTATTTCTTACTCTTTAAGAAGACACCTATTCGTTCCTCTTGGTTGCGCTGTGTCCTCTCGCCTTGCGCTGGCTTTCCTCGAGCTGCGGCGAGCGGGGCTGCTCTCTAGCTGAGCTGCGGGGTCTCCCTGCAGCGGCTTCTCTTGCTGCAGAGCGTGGGCTCCAGACGCTGTCTCAGGAGCGGCCGCGCGCGGGCTCAGTAGATGCGGTGCTCGAGCTTAGCTGCTCCGTGGCGGGTGGGTCCTTCTGGGCCAGGGATCAAACCTGCGTCCCCTGCACTGACAGGTGGACTCCCATCCACTGTACCACCAGTGACATTTCTAATCATCTCTTTGGGTCTGACTGCCGTAAAAACTGAATGGAAACTTTACACATTTCACACAGTGGATTAATTTTATTTTCATGTTTTTGAGAGAAGTAGTGTTTTTTTTCATGAATAAGGTCTGACTACGGAGAAAGCAATGGCACCCCACTCCAGTACTCTTGCCTGGAAAATCCCATCGATGGAGGAGCCTGGAAGCCATGGGGTCGCTGAGGGTCGGACACGACTGAGCGACTTCACTTTCACTTTTCACTTTCATGCATTGGAGAAGGAAATGGCAACCCACTCCAGTGTTCTTGCCTGGAGAATCCCAGGGACGGGGGAGCCTGGTGGGCTGCCGTCTATGGGGTCACACAGAGTCGGACACGACTGAAGCGACTTAGCAGCAGCAGCAGCTATTCTAAAATTGATTGTTAACCNTTGGAGAAGGAAATGGCAACCCACTCCAGTGTTCTTGCCTGGAGAATCCCAGGGACGGGGGAGCCTGGTGGGCTGCCGTCTATGGGGTCACACAGAGTCGGACACGACTGAAGCGACTTAGCAGCAGCAGCAGCTATTCTAAAATTGATTGTTAACCTTTTTCTCATTTTATTTTTTACCTTTCTTACCTACAAATTTCCGTTGTTTACATGGAATATTTTGACCTAACATGTTAATGCTCAATAAGCCACTATATTTTGCTAATTTCTTTTTTTTTTTATTTCATAGGGACAAAAGGGAGAACCAGGATTAGTACCTGTTGTAAGTATACATGTATATACATTTTCATGTACCTTTGATAAACTTAGTTATAACATCGTTGTATATTATTGCTTATATACATACTTTCAAAAATAGGGAATTAAATTATTTTATAACCAAACTTTTAGTATAAAGCAAGCAAAATAGAATAGATCAATTCTTAATTTAATATGATATTTCATGTTTATTTTTCCTGACTTTTATTTATTTTCTCATGACTAAAGGTGTAAATCAAGATTTTACAAAATTAAATATATTGTATGTGAATATAAAGTGATAATTAAGATGTATATTTTTATAGTATATTTAGCTATATCATCCAAATGGAGAGGCATGATTTAATGTGCCACACTTCTGGAAATATGTTATGTTATTTTCATGATGTAAAGTCCATAGTGTATAGAGTTCTTAAGAGTTATTTAGACTTGGAGATGATCATAAAGTATATCATTATGTAGATGAAAGTTCTTCACTATTCTCCTTGCTTTGAAAGGAGTTATCATTTTGTTAAGACAAAAGTAGAGCATGTTGATTTATTTCACAATATTTGCATTTTTGCTTTGCTTTTAAATTGACTTGTTTTTAACAAAGATTACCTAAAAAGTGAAACCATTCATATTGGTTGTGTTCATTTAAAAGCACAGTGCCTACGGTACTGTATTAAGCACTTCCTAAACATTTATTTGTTTATCTTCACAACAGCTCTGAGAGGGAGTTAATTTCATAATCATTATCACCATTTTACAGAAGAGGAACTTAAGTACAGAGAGGATAATTAATTAGTTCAAGGTCATACAATTGGTAAGGGTTGGAGTTAGGATTTGAACGTAGGTTTCCTGGATCCAGCATTAGCTCTTAATCACTATACCAGTACTGCCTCCTTGTATTAGAATGTAAATTAATATCTTAGCCTTATAAGAAAGTCGGGGAGGGAATGGGCACCAATTGTTAACATCCATTTGTTCTAAAATAATAACCGGGCCTTTTGTTCTTCTTATGCATTTGACTATTGAGTTTTCTAAAACTCTTCTGAAACTGTCTCTCTGCGTGTTGTCTCGTTTATTGTTTAGGTGACAGGCATACGTGGACGCCCAGGACCTGCAGTAAGTAGTTGCCTCCATTATTCATGGTATTCTTGAAGTTCTTTGAGATACTGAATCTTTATGACTGTTATGTGCAAGAAAACACAATAGATTATAAAACAATGATGTGCTTGGTTTCTTGAAACATTTTGTTTTGAAACAACTTAAAGTTTAAACATTTCTTTGCAGCAGTGAATGAAATTGATGAACCCTATTTAGGTTAACTGTACTCATTGAAATTAGAGCATATTAGTCTTGTTGACAATGATTAAGGATAGACTACTTTTATCTATTTCATGAAACAAACTGTTAATTCCATCTGTTATTAAATGAATAGAATTTGGTATTTTTGATATATTTTTGATATATTCTATTGTAATATTTACTATTATATAACAGTATATTAATATGTATTATATTGGTATAACAGTAAATATTACAGTAGAGTTTGAGAAGATATACATCAGAATGGCATATTTCTGATTTAGCATAAAAGACTACTGATTTCAGGTTTGGATTAGTGATAGTATTCACAGGTAGCCAGATGTGTCACACACACACACACACACACCCACTCCTGTAAATTTTAAAGCACATTAGGTCAATGTAAGTGAAATACTGATATACTTCAACAGACCTGCTGTAGTCATTCTGAAGCATTTGCTTTTAAACAACATTGTGTTTTGGATTGAGTAAATGCACAATCAAATTTTTATAACTCAGTTGAAACTCTTTTGAAGAGAAAGTTCTCCTGGCAACTGCCATTTTCTGGGGGAAAAAGTTAATTTAAGATATAAGCACAAAATGCCAGCTTTGAAATATAATAATCATTTGTTATTTTAATGGAAAAATAACTGCAGTTGCAGTTACTATTTGGAAAATTCTTGGTGGGTTTTACATTTACAATGGAGATGAGGCAAAGTTAAAAAATGATACTGGATACTTGAAGGCACACAAGGTAGGAGCAGAATAAGCTTTTTTTTTTCTTTGCCATTGCTTTCATCAGCAACTTGAATAGTAATGAATAGTTTGGGATATTGTGTACCAACATGAATTCATACCTTTCCTCAGAAAAATTGAAGATTTGGAGTTTGGACAATAATGTAATTCTCAAAATTTGAATTGTAAGTTTTTGTGTCTAAGACAAGAGAGCAAAAAAAGAAATGATCTTTGCAAATTTACAATTATTTTTTGAACTAATTTATACAGCTCATTGGGTATGATGTTGTTATATTTACTTCTTCACAAGTCTTTAAGCTTCAGTGTGAAAATAAACAGCCTTTCTGTATACACAGAACTTTTATACATACATGGCTTTATTTTCTGTCGTCTTCAGCTGAAATTTTAAAATAGATATTTCTGTTTTCCGGTTTTCTTATATCAGTAACCTTTAAAGCAAAATGAGCTGAAGTATACATGTTTTACAGACATAACCATCATTTTGTTTTAGGGACCACCAGGATCACAAGGACCGAGAGGAGAGAGAGGCCCCAAAGGAAAACCTGTAAGTTGACAGTGGAGCTCCCTTTTTGTGAACTTAACAAGTAAGCTCATCCATGCCAAGTTCCGTGGATGCAGCAAAGAGCCAGTGGCACTTTCCTTTCTCCCCTCTATTAAACATGACATAGAATTCAGGTCATGAAGTGATTGTGCATTGATCCTGATTCAGAGGAAAGCATCACATGCTAATAATTACCTATGATTTCTCAGATAACACAGATGATATCCTTGTGTCCTTTATGAGGTCAAATTAAAGTAGAGTATAAGGAAACATAATGAATACTTCATACTGTTTTCAGAAGTTTTAACTCATGAGTAAACAGTGCCAACAATGCATCCTTGAGAGAAAACACCCAAGTTGTGTGATCTGTGGTTGCTCCAGGGATAACCAAATTGGATAAAGGAAAACGAAATTATTAGAGGACAAAATTTTCTTTCAAGTGGTTCTGTAATGAATTTATTTCCCAAGTAATGCTGCCTTTTTTTCATTGGGCAGCTGCTGCAGAGCTATCAAAGGAGTAATTTTAAACATCAACAAATTCATTAGCATAGGGAATACCTTTAAATTTAAATAATCAACTCTATGTTCTTGAGATAAGCCATGAGATTATTATATAATACATGCTAAAAGTTTTCTCTTATTAAGAAGTCCTATTATAGCAATCATTTTTCTTTTTTATATCTCACCCTCAAAATTTGTCTTTTATGTATCAATACCAAATACTTAGATGAATTTGTGTATCAAAAATAGATTCAGATGAATCTATCATTATCCTATGTTTCAATCTGAAAAATGTATGCTGTTTAATTTTCTGTCTAATGATATCTACTAAGATATAACTTTCTATGGGTTTTTAACCTTCCAGATATGTACTTATCCATATCTAAGTGGGAAAAAATAGATGAGCAAGGAAGCAACAAACCACCTTAAATATATAAGTAAGGACAAAAACATATTCTAGATCATGTTACTAGGAACGCTTGCCCCTGGTTTCATCTCTGATACTGTTTTTCACTTCTACTCATTTCACCAAGAAGGGGATGATGCCAGTACATTTTCCAAACTGCAGCTGAAGTTATGGAAAGTATTTGCAGGCATGCAGGTAAATGACAGTGGTCCCAAGGAAGAAGGTCATAGCCACGTAGGTGGGCAGTAAAGCTGGTTTCCGATTACCTCATAGCCCATTCTTAGATGGTGTTCTGCCACGCGGCCTCACCAGCATTGCTAGCTGAAACCCTGTTGGTAGATATTCAGATGTCTGTCCAGAAGTCTGGGATGACAGAGGCAGGTGGAACATGATTTCAGCTGGGTGGAGGGTGGGCGTCATGCAGGAAGCATTGCAGCTCAATGTACTTGTGCCCAGAATAATTGATAAAACCGAGTCCTAAGTGTAGGTGGAAGCTGCTGTGAAACTCATGGTTGGGATTACAGAATTTCTTGTTAAGGTTCACTGAATCTACTCCCCACTCCTCTTTGTCTTCTCTTTCCTTTCTTTCTCTTCTCGACTTAGTATGTGATAAATTCCCTTTCCTGTCTTGGTTTAGTCTGAGACAACGGGAAGTATGTGTGTATGTGTGTGTGTGTGTGTGTGTGTGTGTGTGNCTTTGTCTTCTCTTTCCTTTCTTTCTCTTCTCGACTTAGTATGTGATAAATTCCCTTTCCTGTCTTGGTTTAGTCTGAGACAACGGGAAGTATGTGTGTATGTGTGTGTGTGTGTGTGTGTGTGTGTGTGTGTGTGTATTAAAAAGAGTGAGAAGTAATTATTTATTTGGAATTGAGCAAGACAGTTCTGGTAGATGCCCAAGTAGGAAATCTGTTCCTCTCTTAATCCTAGCAAGCAGTGTTGTGATGGCCAAGTGTTTAATAACTGGTTTATTTTTTAAAAAATATGCCTATAGCTTTTGCTGATTTCTCTGGTGTAAATACTCCCACCACAACTTTTTCCAAGATACTGGCATGATGTCACAAATACCTCCAGGTAGAATGTTTGACCTCAGGTCCTAAGACTGGCTGGTCCTAAGATCCTTACCTGGACAAAAGCTGTGGATGCCGCGATATAGGCTGGTAGCGCAATCATGTATGACACTTTTCTCCCCTTTGTTACCATCGAACGTTACAGAAAGCTCATAACATAGAGCAGTTCCTCACTCTTAACACCACTGATGTTTGGGAACAGATAATTCCTTGTGTTATGTAGGATAATTTGGCAACATTCTTGGTGTCGACCCACTAGATGCCAGTAGGAACACCTGCCCCCCGCCCCAATACAATTGTAACAAATAAAAACATCTCTGCCAAATGTTCCCTGGCAGTGGGGAGGGGAGCAAATTGCTCAAGATTGGGAACTACTGATACAGAGATCCTCTCATGAAGCCCTCATTACTAGCCAGTGATCACCGTGATTCTCGCTCACACATATCCTTAGTTTTAAGTGTACTATCCTGGTAACTTCATACTGACAAACTAGCAACCTGTCAGGAGGTGGTGCTGAGTTCTATTTGCGCCTGTCACTTAACCTCTATAGGTCTCTTTCCTCATCTGTAAAATAGAGAATATACCAGTTATTACTATCACATTTCATAATGTGGGTGTGTGTGATATTACTATCAGTGAGAAAAGTTCTTTCTGATTTGGGGGCATTATTATTCCTGTTTGTGAATGTTTAAACGTTGCCACCTAGTGACAATCTACAAGTACTTTTTATTGTGGATTGTCTCCTGAGACAGTGAAGTATCCTGGGGGAGGGGAAAGAATGATCATAGAGAGAATGCTTGCCTTGATACAAAACTTTTGTGATTCGTCACACCTGGAAATATGAAAATATGTATTTTGATGTGTTTTCCAGTTATAGTTTTTGGTTTAAATATAAAATATCACGTATTATAGGCTTTTTTTCTCATTTTCACTTACAGTCTTGCTTATTATGTTCACTTGGTTTTGGATGATTTTCACAGGTTTTTATTAATTTTAACCTCAATTTGTATAAAAGTAGATCATGTAGGCTATTTAGAGGTGATACCATGGAGGCGTAGAATGCATCATGAAGTCAGTGAAAAAGTGGGCTATCTTCAGAGCAGACTTTGAAACAGGATTTTTAATCACAGAGGGCTGGGGAAAAGACCCAATTTTTGAGGGTTAATATTACCCAAACTTCTCTCTACTCCCAGTGACACTAAATGTAGTTTTTAGTTTTGCTTTGGAAATCTCTTTGGGAGCAGAGAGAATGTTTTAGCTCATTTTCTTGTATTAACAATATCTTATTATTAATTAGCAATTTCACATTTTAAAAACACATTAAGTTTTCCACACATAGTGGTCTGAGTAAGTCAGACTGCTATGTTTTATATGCCACCATTGACAGCATACATTTCCAGACCATGGTGTCACATTTGTTTGATCTAGAAGCCTTAGGCAGCAGTGAAAAAGTAGCCTCCATTATGTAATACGATGAAAAAAGAGTAGAGTGACTAGTCAGTTTCTGAGAAATCAGTTTTCAAAATGTGAGTTTTTTTCAGGCTGTTATCTACTTCTGTTTGAATAGATAAATTTCTTTAATTATGCCACTACTCCAAGAAGTAAACATGTCAAACAAGAGTATTTGAATATATAAGAATATATATTAATTAAATTTCAGAATAGCTCTTATGCCACCCTCCCCCAAACCATCATCTGCAAGCCACCTCTCCTCCCCACTCTGCTTGTCCTGTGCTTTCTCCTTCCACTGTATCAGCTCATGTTTGCTTATTGTGTGCTGAGAGATAGTGTTAGGTATAGGCATGGTAAAGTTCTTTTACTGTGTAACTCATCATATCTATATCTATATCTGTTTTTGATCCCTGCTTCTAATTAGTAAAATCATATTGCATTTTGAGTTTTTTGATCCTTTCCTTTCTTTGGTCCTATTATGAATTTCCAGGGTTAAAAAGCTAGAAAATACTTAACAAGACTTGTGGGAATGATGAGGTTAGGAGATGGAGCATTTCCAGACCTGGGGACGTGGCTGTTCCCCAAGCTGCCTTCAGAATGTGGGTTAGGAGGAGGGTGGAATTTGGCAGCTGTAACTCATTGCTCACTTCTTGAGAACTAGACTTGGCTGCGTCCCCATGCCTTTCCCTCTGCTTCTCATGGGTCTGGTCTACCTTTGGGAGTAGTAGGGAAAATAAAGTGTGTCAGACTTCAAGTACTAGAGTAAAGAAACTGAAATGCAAAAATGTAGTAATCATATACTGAGTGTCTACTATGAGCCAGGAACTATGTAAAACATTAAAAAATTAGATGAGGAAAACCACAAACACTGTTCAAAGATCCATCATGTTCTTTTCTTAAGTGGGGGAAAGTTAAGCAGGCACACACACAGTTAATTTAAGACAAGTGAATTTAGAAATCGTTGACTAAATACCCTTGAACAGCAAAACTCAAACAAGTAAGGAAACTTATTCTAGAATATTGACAAACTGAATACACTCTTATAATTATTCCAAAAAAGCTGATTACTGGGAATTTAACACATCAAGAGTAAAATTCGTAGGCAGAATGTGTCCTCTCCTGACGGCAGAGGCTGTGACCAGTGCTGAAATCGGCACTTTTGGTGTAGCTGATGAAATTACTGTGGGTGGCTGGATTGCTCTTTTTAAAAAAGTAATGAACACTTCATCTCCATCAAGAAGCTTGTGGCTTTTGTTTTCTCCAGGTACATATTTAGCAGTGGGCTCTAATTTCTTCTGGCTTATTTCTCCAGGGGCCTCGTGGTCCTCAGGGAATTGATGGAGAACCAGGTGTTCCTGGTCAGCCAGGTGCCCCAGGACCTCCTGGGCATCCATCTCACCCAGGACCGGATGGCATGAGCAGGGTGAGTGGTGTGCATTGCTTAATATCTTCTGTAGATAATATATTAAGTTTATGGTATATTTTTAGGATCTTAAATTGTGTTGGTTCACATATTGGTCCTTAGCTAAATGAACACAATAACCAACAAAACTAGGAAATCCACAGGGAATTGTTGGAAAATTCAAAGTATCGCTTTTTAAAGAGGCTGCTTCAAATGGTTTATATTTCTTAATGTCAGTTCTGGGCATTGGGATTTTGTTCTTTGTTGCTTCTAAAGGACCACTAATATTGTTCCCACTGTGAATTGGAAAGAGAAATACGTCTTTCTCCTTTTTTGTTCTCTTGGCTCAGAATGCTGAAAGAACCTGTGACATGTCCTCCCGCCAAGGAAGGATGGCACAACCAGGATGATGCTTGCGAAAGGGCCACTGAGTTGACATAAAAAATGCATTCTGGTTATGTCTCTCAGTGTTAATTTCCTACCAGAAGTAAAATAAGATGTCTTTCTATGCCTGCCTCTTTGAATTCTTAGTGGCAGATTTTTGAGTAGATTTATGAACAAATTGCATAGTACAGCAAGGGAATGTATGGAACCCTAAAATGTGATTTTTGTTTTACAACAATTTTTACATTTGCTTTTCAACTCATTGTAGAAGGAATTGACAATTAATTTTTTAAAAATATGCACCTTCTTTTCCTATTAAAATCTGGAAATTGATAGAACTCCTGGAATGAAAATGGACAGTTTTAGTCAGTTGGGTTACCAGATTTTTAGATCTGAAGGAGAGAAGGTAAAACTGTTACTGATTTTGGAATATTCCAGGATTCATTAAAAAGATCATAAAATTTTAATCAACTTATATAAATACAGTTAAAATTTACTGGCTACTTACAAAGGAAGAAGAATACCATCTAAATAAAGCAGTCTGGTATAATGGAAAAATCTTTAGGACAAACGTTTTAAAGGCACTTTTAATTGGCATGCACTAACAATGGGAAAAAAGACAAAGAGACTGCAACCTGAAGTCGATTAGACTGGCTAAATGCTTATCAGAATGATCCACACTTTTATCAAGTATCAGGCATTTGGCTCATTGCAGTAGTTATTTTGAAGCAACACAGTGAGGAAGATTGTTCACTCAAAAACACGTACAGTGAAAACAGATTGAATCTTTTTTCCTTGCTTTAAAGTCAAAAGTTTACAATGATTCTCAAAAGAGTCATTCTTTAAGAATCCCAGAGATCGTACACTTCTCAGTTTAAAAAGTATGTTGATATATATCTTTTACTGTGGAAATAATGTCAACATATTTCTTTAACAGCCATTTTCAGCTCAGATGGCTGGGTTAGATGAAAAGTCTGGACTTGGGAGTCAAGTAGGACTGATGCCTGGATCTGTGGTAAGTGTAGATTTTACTGATAATCAAAGTACTTTGGAAAAACCGTTATGCAGAGAGGTTTGAGTTAGCTAGTAAAGAAATATGTGTCTTCTTAAAATATATCCATCGATCCATTCATTCAATTTACTTATCAAACTCTGCTGTGTAATATTTGAAAGCCCAGTGGTGTTCCATTTGTAACTGTGCAAAGTTATTTGTCTTCATTAAGAAAGGACTGTCCATATTTTTCACCTATTTTATAACCACCACAACAAAAACTGTACTTTCTAAAAACTAAAAAAAAAGCAAAGCAGAGTCTGTTTTATGGTATTGCTAGAACGTTATTTGGCAAAATGTATTATTTCCTTATATTATTTCCTTACTTACTCTCTGGTTGCCTTATGCTGACAACTCTAAAATTTATTCACTGGGCCATTAGCATTCTCTTTTGCATTTCTTCAACAGCCAGAAAGATTCCCATTTTCTTTACTTTAACCTGGGTATTTGGAGCAATGTAATTGTATTAAATGAATTAACTCTTTGCAAAGCGACTCTTCCATAGTTTTTTGCTCATAACATAATTCAAAGGCATTCCAGATTAATGACATTTCAGACAATGTAAAGTCAGACTGCATAGATAAACACCCCTTCTACCTATCCTTTGGGCTCCCCAAGCAGTACTAGTGGTAAGGAACCTGCCTGCTAATGCAGGAGACATAAGGGACCTCGGGTGGATTCCTGGGTGGGAAAGATCCCCTGGAGGAGAGCATGGCAAGCCACTCCAGTACTCTTGCCTGGAGAACCCCATGAAGAGAGGAGCCTGGTGGGCTACAGTCCATGGGACTCTAAACAGTCAGGCAAAATGGAGTGTTTGAGCACACACACCCATCCTTAAGGCCAGTGAGTAATTTAAATATTGTTGGCATATATTTTAAGTCACTTAAACATTGTTTGATTATCCACATTCTAAGTCAGTACCAATATGGTCTCATTCAATGATTAACTGGGGATATTTTTCTGAAATACATGTTTTTAATCATTTGAAGTTCAAGTTACAGGCGTGTTTATTTTTTTTAATGAAGCTCTTATTTTCTTGCTATCTAAAAATCTGATCAATCCAAAACAAAAATTTAAGTTTTCAGCATAAGAACAAACTAGATTTTGATTTAATTGCTTTCACTTTTTAAAGTGTAACATTTAAAAAAAATTAGACATTTACTAACAAATTTTAAAAATAGCTTTTTCCTTTTCTTATCTTTGTTATGTCACATTGTAAGCGTTTCATAATAAATGGGGGAAAACTGGATACTTTAGATTTATGTCATGAAAGAAATAACCTACAAAACTCAGTGCCCCAGATCATTTAAAACTTACATTTAAAATAATCCAGTTGCTATTGTTGATAGTTTCTTAAGTCTTTAATTCAATGTGCTCATTTAAATTATGAGTTATTTGCTGTGAAGCTGAAGAATTAAATAGACAGTTTGATAACAACTTATGCTTGCCAAGATTTTTCTTTGTTGGTTATTCTGCTTCAATTAAACCACCCCTTAAGTATGCGAGAGTTCTCATCCCAAGACATTGGGTGTGCACAGGCATTTTTATTTCTTTCCATGACTCTGAATGTGTGTAGAAGATCATCCCAAACATTATCCAAGCTTTAATCTTTTTGAATTTAGCTGTATTCCAGGTGAATACAGAAGGACAATGTCATCACCTTTTCACTGTCAGAGATTCATTTTTCCAAATTCTAAAGTAAATTCAACATTTTTGAAAGCTGTGAACTAATTGTCATGAACACTATGCAATTTTTCTTCTCATTTGTTTTTAAGGGTCCTGTTGGCCCAAGGGGTCCTCAAGGTTTACAAGGGCAGCAGGTAAGTCTTTTAATAATTAAATCACATACTGTAAAAAAAAAGAAAAATAAGTAAATTCTCTGGGACATGACTGCTTTTGGCTAGGCTTTAAATTGCATATTGTAATGCTCAGAGGACCAGATGGTTGGATAGCGTCATCAACTCAATGGACATGAGTTTGAGCAAGCTCTGGGAAATGGTGAAGGACAGGAAAGCCTGGCACGCTGCAGTTCATGGGGTCGCAAAGAGTCGGACACGACTGAGTGACTGAACAATAACAATACTCACTGAATGGGCTGTATTCAATTAATTTTCACGCACTTAGAAATATATTCAATATGTTTTCAAAGATTTTTCATGATGCTGAAGTTTTACCACCTGGTTTCTTTATGCGACTGACGTTCAATACAAAGAATTTTTATGTGCCTGTGTTTGTAAAATAACAGATCATTATCTCATGTCATGGTGAAAATCCTTGTAACTAATTATGTGCCAACTCTGGAGCTATGAAAGGAGGTCATAGAAGAATATCACCATGTAGTATTATTAGAAATAACAGTGACAATGATCACTCCATGAAATCTTTATAAAGCAAATAATTCTGTACTTTCCTCCTATAACCTTTCAAATACCAATAAAATACTGATGTAGAGCTATTTTAATTTTTGTAGTGATTTGACAGGCTGTAGAAAATGTTTTTTTCCTAAAGAGAGAGAGAAGAATTCCTAGCTCAAACATGCCATATTTTCATTATCATGTGTGTGGAATTTTACTCCAAGCTATTTTACAGCACTGCCATTGTGAATGGAAAATGTAGCTGATAAAGAAGGAGGAAGAGAAAAGGAAGATGACTACCACTATCAACACTCACTCTGTGCCAGCTCTATTCTAACACTCAACATGCATTAGTTACCCACAGAGATATAGCAGCTTAATGAAGTAGGCGCCACATGAGTCTCATTTCACAGATTAGGAAAGGCAATAAGTTATTAATAACTCATCCAGAGTCATAGCTCAAGAGTGGTAGAGTCAACATTTTAAGCAATTGCACTGTACTGTGGACAGTATAGGATTCAGTATTGTTTTCTTTGATTTGTTCATGTAATTTTATATTACATATAAATTTTATACAATTTTTTTTTAAAATTTTAGGGTGGTGTTGGTCCAGCAGGACCTCCTGGTGAACCTGGTGACCCTGGCCCAATGGTAAATGTCAAGTAAGCATGTAGACCCAGTTAACTATGGGTCCACCATTACAATGATGTCATGAGTTATTTATGTTACCACCTCTTTCCTAATGTAGCAGTATATTCTAGTCCAGTTCAGGAGTCCTCTGTTACGGACTGTGCTTAAGCTACATATTTCTTGTGGCAGAGTATTTAAATTTAGAGGCTTTGAATGTGGTCAGCAGAAAGTGCTAAGATATGTGCGTCTGTGAAATTAAATTTTTTTCCTTTGAGCACATAATCTGAAAGATACAACATAAACTTCAGAATATTAATGAACTTGTTTTCTCTGATATTTTTCATTTGTCTCAGCAGTATTTTGGATTGTATCATTGATGGAGATGGGTAAATAAAGGTAAATATCCTTACTTCCCTTTTGTTTCATTTTGTTATTAGGGTCCAATTGGTGCACGAGGACCAGAGGGCCCTCCTGGAAAACCTGGTGAAGATGTAAGCTGCTTTTCTTCAATTTGCTTTGAAATTTGTCAAATTTCAAAATTTGCAAAATTTTGGCTAGGAAAGAGCTGCAACATTAACATGAATATTATTCATTGGTTCCCATTTTATCCCCCTGCTTTTTACTGTCGTTAAATTTAGTAAAAACAGGAGAGGTCAGAATGGAATTTTATAAAATCTGAACGTGCTCTTAATTGTGATGGTATTGTATTGTTAGGTACTGTATCTTTGCCTGCTCAGTTTTTCCATTATGATTTCTCCATGGGATACTAGAATTGCTGTCACAACAGCAACAACATTTGGTGGGCAGAGCTTTTGAAGTGATCCTAAGGAAAAACACATTTCTTTGATCCCAAAAGATCATTGTGAGGCTCTCATTAAATGGATTTTTAAAAACTGTGTTCACAGAATAATGTCAGTATTACTACTCTCCAATGCTCAAAACGTTGTTTCTTTAATTGAATTTTTAAAGTTAAGCCTAAATTTCAGATTTTAACATTAAGAACACGTGATCAGTGTTCTTAAGAACATTTAAGAACAGTGTATAACAACAGATTTGCTTTCCTGAATTCCTTTGTTAGTTGCACCAAAGTTGAGGATAAACTCATTAGGTAGGCCATTAGTGTCTGTGTGACATTAAACCAAGAAAATATTTACCTTTTGTGTGTCATGAGATTTATTTAACTGGATTACAATGAGTTTGGCCATAAAGAAAATATCTCTGGTAGTTCTCAAACTTTTTTCCATCACAAGAAATAAATGGTAAATTTATTTTGAGAAGCACTGTTTCAGTGCTGCATGTTAATGTAGAATTTCATGGCATGTGTGTATGTGTGTGTGTGCAAATTTTGATGTTGAATAAAATGGAGAGCTAGGTCAGACCAGTATAATTTATATTTATTTGTTCTTCTGATAAACGAATGCAATCTCCACAGACTGACTTGCTATAATGGACTGCCCTCAGGAGTAGGGCTGTGTTCTCACCCTGCTTAGACCATTGGATGTGAGCTTTCTAAGAAAGACTTTGCACCTGAGATTGATTTGTCATTTAGTCTCAGGAGAGAAAAATTTAAATCCCTCTTTGCTTTCCTCCACTCTGCTTTTTTTCCCATAAAGGGTGAGCCTGGTAGAAATGGAAAACCTGGTGAAGTGGGATTTGCAGGATCTCCGGTAAGTTTATACTGATCAACACAACAATACAAAGATAAATTCAAACGATGAAGAACATTTAGAACTAACTCACCATTCATTCACCAACTCAACCCTGCAACTCAACCCTGCACATGCAGTAGACACCATCACCAAGATATGTTCCCTTCTGTCACTGTGAAACAGGACATTTTGCCAGGATGAGAGCTGATCTGAGTTCCTGGCTTTGCATTGGCACCATATGAATGACCCTCTCAGAGCTAGAGAATTATAACCTAACATGGATTCTCCCAAAACGAGTACCAAATTTTCAGATAAGTCACCAGCTTCACTTACTTACCTTTCATAATATCTCAATCTCAATTTATCTTTTAAAGATATTTTTAGTTTTTTGAAAAAGATTTTGTATTCATATGTCAAAAATGACAGCTTTAAAGAGTTTGTTGATTTTTTATATGCTAGAACAATAAATTGTGGACAGGATGCCTCTTTGGCTGTTCCCCAAACCCTATTGTTGACTGAAATTCTTTATTGATATTCTGGCCCCTAAAAGCTTATAACCAGATGTATTAATCACCAGCTCTCCTAATACAGTTGTTTTCTTCTCACTTGGCTCAGTACAGGGAGAGTAACTAGCTCTACCAGAATTTAAGACCTGGGTCACTTGGCCGCTCTGAACCCACCTGTCTGTCTTCACTCATGTTACTTTGATAGGTGCTCCCCTGGGATGTGCTACAGAGACAGTGGGAAAAGTTGGAAAATGATAAGTAAGCATAAATGGTCTAACATTCCTGCTTTTAGACTTTCTCTTGGTCCAGAATCCCCTAAACTGATTCAACTTCCTATTATATCTCCTATAATATCCTAATATTTCTACCAACGTATACATACAACAATGCTGAATTATTGCCCATTTACTTTATGAAAATTGATGAGGTTCAATGCTAGGGATTTTTTGGACACACAAATGATAATGACCTTTAACGGGAATTTAAGCACAGGACTGTAAGGATCATTTAGTTTCGAACACAAAACCAGGCCTGCAGCTCCCTCCTCTCTTTCTCCTTTCTTCCCTCATCAGCCTGCAAACAAAGCCTGCGGACAAAGACAGGTGGTTTAGTCATTAGCACAGATGTCCCTGTGAACCAATGCAGGCTTGAAACTCCCGCCCTGTGGCACACTCGCACCTTCTCACAGCGTGGGCCCTCCGCGGGGAGGAAAGGCGCCCCGCCAGCATGTCACAGATGCACTCTGCAAGGGCAGTGCAAAGATGTGTGATTGGGGTGTGATGACAGTCTTGGGTCAGCAGAATGAGAAAAATTTTATGAGCGCTAGTACATCTGGCTTATTTTCTTGCTGTATTAGAGATATGTAATCACAAGAGAATTCCCTTGCAGACCACAAAAACTCAAAAGTTTACTAATCGTTTCAAATAGCATGGCTCAGTAATTCCTCTATAGGCTTAGACGGATGTATGCTGAAGGATGGTGGGGAGACGGATCTCAGTAAAGGGCAGGATTCCAGTGGAAAAACTTAAAGGCCATTTTTGAAGTGAAAGAATTCCTAAGTAGGGCTGTGTAAACAGAAGATTTAGTGGAACTTTATGTGTTCAGAGGGCAGGGTTTGATGTGTCCTTACTGTGATAACCCCCTACAAAACACTACAGAAACATTTTTCCTGAAAGACGCCATGGAAGAATTATTGGTTTGCTTTTAGCATACAAAGTTTGTTTATTGAGCTATTTCTTCACTCATTTAGTTAACACTAAGTAAAGGGTATGGTAATACAGAACAGAAGGATTTTGCCATCTCTGTAAGATTGTACTAAGACAAGAGACATTCCTTGAAAGATTTAGGAAAAGCTCTATGAGTGTCAAGAAGATGAAGAAGATGACGAATGTGAAGCCATTTCTTTATTCAGGTGTTTATTCAGTTTTTATTCTTGAATGCCTACTAATAAGGCAGAAGGCTAAGTGTTAGGGATATGCAGATTGATAATAATAATTGATAGCGTCAGTCTCTGCTATCAAAGTGCTTACTCTACTGGTGGCAGTAGATAGGTTTCAACACAAACCCACTTAATGTAGGCAACTGGAATAAGTAAGTAAGTAAGTCACCGGATCCTTAACTATTTAAAGAGGGTATGAGGAAAAAGTTTCAAGCATCATTTCAAAGAAGTCGTGCCGTTTTGGATTTTATTTAGTGTCTGATTTCTTTTTTTTTTTTTTTTTTAATTTTTACAGTTAGGCAAAAGATGCCTAGAATTAATAGAAATTAAGAAGTTGAGTCAAGGAACCAACCCATTCTCTTTGTATTACTTGACTTTCTTTTCGGTTGAATATTTTGTTTTCTCAGTTTTTTAAACAATCACAAGTCCATAAGCTCCTCCTGAATATTTTATTTAAAAAATTCTGATAACATTTTTATATAATCTTTCTAATCGTATTCTACTGATAATATTTAGAAGTTCAGAAAAAATAGATTATATTTATTTGCTACAAATGTATTTATTATTCTACCACAAATAAAACACAATATAAAAGAGAGAAAGCATAATTTTCCTGAAGTTTCCTGATTATTTTTCCTCTACCTTGACCTACTTGATTTAGACACAGAGAAGGTAGATTCAGGCTTATTTTCTTATTGTTTATTCTTTACTAATTATAACACAGCAATATCATTTGAAAATTTAAAAATGATATCAAATCAACGCCTGGAATTAATCCATGTTTCTGTGTAAGACTTGTTTCCATTGCCTTGCTAATTTTTTGATGACCTAGATGTATTTTCACATATAAAAATATATTTCTCCTTTTTCTTCTTAGGTTTGTTGGTTAAAAACAAAACAAAACAAAGCAAAACAAATATCTTTTTTGGGAAAGTGCCTTATGCAGTTAATGACTCTGAAATGCCTTATCTCCTTTTCCCCCTACAGGGAGCTCGAGGATTTCCTGGGGCTCCTGGTCTTCCAGGCCTGAAGGGTCACCGAGTAAGTTCAATCCTCTGTAATCCTTTTAGATACCCTGGCTTATGGAGTAGGTTCTGGGGAGCATTACCTTCAAAATCTTCACAATTTCATTTGTCAGTTGCCCTTAACTGGCAGTGGTTTCAGTAGATGTCACTTACCAAAATTACAATGCATTTTTACATTTCCTGAATTTCATTTGATTCTATAAACAAATGTATTTTGAGTCTTAACAATGTGCTGAATACTGTGCTATAAATAAGAAAGTAGTGATAAATGAGAAATTCCATGACTCTCAGCTTCAGTCTAATGATATTTATTTAAGAAAATAAGAAAATAGGCAACTACTATATAGTGGAATATTTACATAATACCATAAAGTGTATGGGATCACAGGGGCCTAGTCAACTCAGATCCAACTCAGATACAGAAAGCTGTAGAATGCTTCTCTCTTTAACTCAAGATAATGAATATGCAACTATTAGTTACATACATACTTACATAGAAATTACACATCTCTCTGAAAGCAGTTGATATTCACTCAGTGTACATTGGCTAGCCTCTGTTTTGAGTGGTTGAACTTATGATTAGAATGCTTGTGCTGTACTAGTTATTAAATATTTTAAAAATCACTCCTGGATATGAGCCATATTTTATAACTAAATTTATAACCATTTGTTTCTCCTAAGGCCACTGTACATTTTTTGTTTCTATTAATTAAATTACTATGAAGTCACAAAAATTTGAAAGATGAGCCCACTGCAAATTGAAAATATTATTTAAAGAAGGGAAACCCTACTTTAATTTTCATTGAATAGATTTTCAAAAAAAGAGATGAGAATTTGGGAACATTTGAGTCAGGAGTTTAAATTTGTAATCTATTTTCATAAGGCACTTCCTGTGAACTTGTTTTTGGTTCCTGAAGCTCAAAAAAGCTGTAAGATACAAATTTATATTTTTCTTCTCAGGGACACAAAGGTCTTGAAGGCCCTAAAGGTGAAGTTGGAGCAACCGGTTCCAAGGTAACTGAATAATATCTCAATACAACCTCACTGCAGAATTTCTGTTCTGTTTCAAGTCTAAATTTTTTTTTCAAGTCCCCCTTAAATAGTTCTAAAGGAAAGAGTAGTATAAAGAATGAATACTTAAGTAGGTAAATATAATTTTTCATGGATGAGTGGAAGATTTAAGAAGATACATGGTACGACCTTACTTTGCCACTAGAAACCCCTACCATGCAATTAGGTTTCTACCGATGTAAGATGAGTGTTATCTTTCTATAAAGATGTGCCAAGAGTCCACTCTCTAAAACACATTCACTCTTTATTCTTCTTTAATAATATCAGAGAGGTTTAGATGGTTCATTGATCCCATTATTTAGTACCTTTTTAATTTTAGGGCCTTTTGGCCACTGTTTCTTCCCCAAATTTACTTATGCTTCTAGAGGGAAAGAGAACATCCAAGAAGTGCAGATGACTTTTTAATGGAAAATACAATGAAATACATGTGTGAAAAAGCATTTGGCTTTAACTTTTATCATTTCTAAGCTTCCTACAAGAGATCTTAAAGGAATATTATAGTCAATTTTAGTTTTGTAAAATTTTACTTTTATTATCAGACATAGACTAAGCATTTGTATTAAAATTTGATTAATGTGGCTAGGTAAAATGAAAGTGAAAAAAAGATAGTCCCATAAGTCTTGCTTAAATTACCAGTTTGATTTTAGACTTATTTCTGTAGACACTAGATTTCCATTGTATTTTGAGAACAGGTGCTACAGCATAGTTTTGAGGCCCTTTATTGAAAGTATGCCTTTCAAATGCTCAACTTTGAAAATAAGCCTTTAAAATGACACACTTGGAAGAGAATATTGTGAATAGCAATTATAGGCTCCTTGTATTGTAATGTGATCTCACTTTTGCCTTAGGGTGAAGCCGGCCCTACTGGTCCAATGGGTGCCATGGGTCCGATGGTATGTATCAATTTAATTCGTTGTTGTTTCTTTGCTTTTTAGATTATGCTAAGAGATTTAAATGGAAAAAAAGACATAGAGAGCATATGTTAGCTGGTGAAATAATTCTTTATTATCAGCTGAAAGGCAAGCATCCTATAAGAACGGCCCCTTCAAATAGAAAAGGCTTCCTGCATTACATTGTTTTTCTTAATTGTTGAACGCACTTTTTTTTTTCTGTACCCAGTGACCAAATAAGGATTATTATAGATTTAGATCATTAATGCTAGATTAAGTGAAATCTATTTAGGCCAATTATAACATATTAATGATTGATTTGAGAAGTGAAATCAAAATACTCTCAGATTCAACTAAGATGTTTCAAGAAATGTTCCTTCTCTCTCTCATCTATAGGGTCCAAGAGGAATGCCAGGAGAGAGAGGAAGGCTTGGACCACAGGGTGCTCCTGTAAGTATGTGTATTTCAGCTCTTTCAAATACTTTGTTGAATACGCCTTTTAAAGGAGAATAATTTTTGTAATTTTTATACTTTTCTTTTTGAAACAAATTTAAGTTTACAGGAAAGTTGCAAAGATAGAATAGAGAGTTCCCAGGTACACTTTACCTACCTTCTGTTAATGTTAACATCTTACATAACCAAAGTATGTTCATTGCCTACTTTTTTAATAAAGAAATTAAGAAAATGTTATTATTTGCCAAGTGTTCTAAACCTCTTTATCTCTTGTTCCTCACAATTCTAAAAGGTAATGCTATGAATAAATCCTTTAAAAGGTTAGAGTCTCCTGATCATTTTCCCTTGATTGATTTTAATTTACCTGCTGAATTGCTTTAGTCACGTCATGCTCTTTGCAACCCTATGGACTGTAGTCTGTCAGGATCCTCTGTCCACCATGGGATTCTCCAGGCATGAATACTGGGGTTGGTTGCCATGTCCTTCTCCAGGAGATCTTCCCGACTCAGAGATCAAACTCCCATCTCTTATGTCTCCTGCAAAGCCTGGCAGGTTCTTCACCACTAGTACCACCTAGGAAGCCCTTTGATTGTACAGATTGAGAAATACTCTTGCTCTCTGCCCATCTACCTTAAACCTGGGGCAGGGGCAGTTATTTTATTCATTCTCTTCACAGCTCTCTGGAAGTCAGGCTGTACTTGCTAATATTTCAAACTTGCAGTTCATTACATTATCCCACTTTTCTTTTGACAATTAAGGACTGCCATATGACCTTTCTTATTTTAATACCATCTCCTTTAGAATTAAGAGTCCCAGGTTTATCACATCCCCTACTATGATCCCACAGAAGACAACCACCTTAGAGCTTCTCAGTGGTACTGAAGTCAGGACCTTGGTTCAGAACAAGTGACACCCTCTCACTAGACCATTCCTTATCACTTATAGGCAGAGTGTCCCCTGGAAATGTAGAGAATATTGTAGAATATCAGTTCACTTCAGTTCAGTCGCTCAGTTGTGTCCAACTCTTTGTGACCCCATGAACTGCAGCACGCCAGGCCTCCCTGTCCATCACCAACTCCCAGAGTTCACTCAGACTCATGTCCATTGAGTTGGTGATGCCATCCAACCATTTCATCCTCTGTCGTCTCTTTCTCCTCCTGCCCTCAATCTTTCCCAGCATCAGGGTCTTTTCCAATGAGTCAGCTCTCTGCATCAGGTAGCCAAAGTATTGGAGTTTCAGCTTCAACATCAGTCCTTCCAATGAACACCCAGGACTGATCTCCTTTAGGATGGACTGGTTGGATATCCTTGCAGTCCAAGGGACTCTCAAGAGTCTTCTCTAACACTGCAGTTCAAAAGCATCAATTCTTCTGTGCTCAGCTTTCTTTAGAGTCCAACTCTCACATTCATACATGACTACTGGAATAACCATAGCCTTGATGAGACAGACCTTTGTTGACAAAGTAATGTCTCTGCTTTTTAATATGCTGTCTAGGTTGGTCATAACTTTCCTTCCAAGGAGCAAGCGTCTTTCAGTTTCATTGCTGCAGTCACCATCCGTAGTGACTTTGGAGCCCAGGAAAATAAAGTCAGCCATAGCCAGCTCTTACTTTAGCCAGCCATATGTATTATATCCAGCCTAATGTGTTCACTTCTCTGTGCTTTATTCCACTGTCTGCCCAGGCAGCTCTGGCATTTCTACCTCACTTAGTGTGGGCCATTGCTCTTTCCAAGTTTCCAAAAGCTACTTTCCCTATTAATACTGTTGCCCAGAGTCTTTATTCCAGTGTTAAATACATATTATGGTAGAGCGCTTCCAAATCACTAAAATTCTCCAGTTTCATACCCTGTCCCTCTCAAGACCTAGTCCCATGTGTTCTTTCCTGAATCCTGCCTTTACATGAGGTATAGAACTTACAGTGTTTTGGGTAAAGGATCTATTCTTTCTTTTATCAGACACAGCGTTCCTTCAACCAAGCTATTTTGTGACTTGATGCTAGTTCTTGGTCTAGTGGCCAGGGCAGAAACAGGTAGTGGTGGTGGAAGCATATATTGTCTGTTGAAGTAGAGGGCTATCACCTTTAAGCAAGAGGGAAGTATAAACTTAATGGGAAAGGATCACTTCTGTAGGCCCAGAGGCTTCAGGGTCCCTCAGATTTCAAAGTCCTTAATATATTCCAGTGCCAAATTTCAGTGGCCATCCTTCCAATCAAGGGCCTTGACCATGGCATAACAGAATTTCCATGTTTTGGAATTCAACCTTTTCAAGAGTACTTAAACCTTTAGCATTACGTCCTGATCTGATCTTCAACTTTTTCTTCCCTCTAGCTGTAGAAGATAATAATATTTTTAAATGCTGCTAAGGAGGTTTATATCGATGATTAATTACCATCAGCCTTACAGCATCTTTCTCCAATGGATTCACTCAACAAGACCCATAGAATTCCATTAACTTTATAATTGTTACATCCTCTAGACCTTCTCAAATGCCTGAGCTATTGCACCCATGGCCCATTCCTTGTGTGCCTGCTAAGTTGCTTCAGTTGTATCCAACTCTGTGTGACCCCATGGACTATAGCCCACCAGCCTTCTCTGTCCATGGGATTCTTCAGGCAAGAATATTAGAGTGGGTTGCCATGCCCTCCTCTAGGGGATCTTCGCAACCCAGGGATTGAACCTGTCTCTTCCATCTCCCATGTTGGCAGGCAGGTACTTTACCACTAGTACACCTGGGAAGCCCCCATTCCCTTACATGTGTCTCCTATCTCAGTTCACTGTTGGAAACAACATTTATCACTGCATGACTGCAGCAAGCCAAGAGAATCCCATACCCCATCTATCACCAGCTGGCCAGTGTGGAAGTCAGATTAAAAATTCCATTTTAGCATCTGCTCTCTTGACTATCTCTGGCACCAATGGTATATGAGTCAGTTTTCCAAGGAACTGGCATCAAAACAAAGGTTTGTGTGCAGGAAATTTATTGAGGAGTGCACTCAGAAACTATACCTATGAAGAAATTAATGAAATAAGCAGGGTTTGTTACAAGGAGAAATTAAAAGCTGTGTTACATTTGCAACAGAGGCCTCAGTCTCCATGAATTTTCCATTTCATGAGAACTATGGAGCTGAAATGGCTCTTCAGACTGCTAATCCTTTGATTCACTGCATTGACCATGGAAGGACACAGGCATAGTCTTGGAATAGCTACCATCTTGCAGCAGTTTGTGGAGAGGGTCTCCAGTGTGAGCCATCAGCTTACAACACTTCCAGGGGTGATAGGATGCTTACTTCTGTGCTGAAGGGGGATCTGGGTGACACACACAGCATTCACCATCACTTAATTTCCTTTGTGGGTGAGTACATGCATGTGTATGTGAGCTTTAGTTTTTTGTTTTACTCCAAACACATTATTATTATTATTCTAGCTATTAAGAAGAGCCCAGTGTTCATAGTTTCTCTGTCTTTGAGCTCGTTTGCTAGAAGGTGATGTGTTCACGTAAAAACAAAATCATCTTACACAGTTTTATATTTCCAATTTTGATTTTTATTTCTTGTCCTTGGATAGATGTGTTTTATTACTCCCTTACCCATGTTGTATAAATGTGTATTTTTATTGCTCTTAACCTAGTTAAGGTTGTTTTCAGTTAACCTTAATAGATATTCTCCAATTTTTTAACATGGACATTTTTGTAAAGTAAATGGCTCGTCAGCAAGTGCTATAGCAATGCACTCTGATCATCTCTCTTCTTCTCCTTAGGGACAAAGAGGTGCGCATGGTATGCCTGGAAAACCTGGGCCCATGGTGAGTGTGTTGTGTTCACATTCATTCATTCACTTATTCACTCATTCTTCCATCTGTACATTCATTAACATTTATGAAGCACCTACTGTGTCCCAGACGCTTGGAGTAAAAAGACAATAAAGACACTGTAAAAAGTGTCTAAAAAGTAAAAAGACACTGTGCTTGTTTTTGAACATTTCCCTTCCAAAGAAGAGAGATATATCAATTAATACAGTAGCATAATGCTACTGCCAACTGCTGTAATAGAGAAAGCAACATGACGTATGGCGACCTACTTGTACTGACAACCAGCATTGAGACAAAGATCTCAAGGACAACTTGAAGAGCAACAACTGTTAAGCTTAGTCTCGAAAGATGAGCATATGAAGAGAATAAGAGTGTGGTGTGGTCCACAGGATGGACTGATGTAAAACACAGTAAACTCAGGGAAATATGATGAGGGTAAATTGGATTTGAAATTACTTGCCCTTAATAGCTCTTCTCCCTTGTTACTCACAAAAATGAAACAAACTGTAGGAAGAAAAAGAAGTGTCACTTAAAAGGGCTTTTATTAATGCAAAACATGATGGTGTTAAAATGCAGTCCTCAAGAAGAATCAGGATAACCTAGAATGAAATTCACCTACACTAATTTCCTGTAAATTCAGCTTTTAAATCAAGGGTTTTGACTCTATTCATGCCTTTCCAAATGTAGTATAGTGACACATGTTCATTTTTTATTAGCCTGAAAAAAACCACTCTAAGATGTCCAGCTGATTCTTAAGCATCATTTGTATAAAGTGAGATTCTAGGTTTGGGTACAATGTGTAACTTTCTAAAAGCTATCTTTATTACTTGATTAACACAAAGAAAGTAATTTCTCAAGAAGCAATTGTTTCAGACAATTTGTGTTTGTGACTGACTTACTCTCATATGCTACAACTAGGAGATCCTGTTATGTTTAATACCACTGGACACCTCTTCTACCAATGTCTCATATCAATATTGCAAGGTTCTTATAATAAAATTTTAATATTATCCTTGTGATTTTAAAATACCAAGTGGATTATTCCTATATATCAAAGTACAGAATGTTCAAAGGATAAAAGATTACATGTTGATAAAATGTTAATTAAAATACATGTCTCATCACTTTGCTGGTTTCTTTAATAGGGTCCTCTTGGGATACCTGGCTCGGCTGGTTTTCCAGGAAATCCTGGAATGAAGGTAAGATGTTAATATATGTAGCTCTTGATGACGTTGTTAAAATGCAGTCCTCAAGAAGAATCAGGATAACCTAGAATGAAATTCACCTACACTAATTTCCTGTAAATTCAGCTTTTAAATCAAGGGTTTTGACTCTATTCATGCCTTTCCAAATGTAGTATAGTGACACATGTTCATTTTTTATTAGCCTGAAAAAAACCACTCTAAGATGTCCAGCTGATTCTTAAGCATCATTTGTATAAAGTGAGATTCTAGGTTTGGGTACAATGTGTAACTTTCTAAAAGCTATCTTTATTACTTGATTAACACAAAGAAAGTAATTTCTCAAGAAGCAATTGTTTCAGACAATTTGTGTTTGTGACTGACTTACTCTCATATGCTACAACTAGGAGATCCTGTTATGTTTAATACCACTGGACACCTCTTCTACCAATGTCTCATATCAATATTGCAAGGTTCTTATAATAAAATTTTAATATTATCCTTGTGATTTTAAAATACCAAGTGGATTATTCCTATATATCAAAGTACAGAATGTTCAAAGGATAAAAGATTACATGTTGATAAAATGTTAATTAAAATACATGTCTCATCACTTTGCTGGTTTCTTTAATAGGGTCCTCTTGGGATACCTGGCTCGGCTGGTTTTCCAGGAAATCCTGGAATGAAGGTAAGATGTTAATATATGTAGCTCTTGATGACGTGAATTACTTCTTAAGTACATGAATCTCTAAATAAAGAATGTCATTTAATTCACTGAGGAGTATGGAAGTTGCTGTTAACTAAGTAAAGCACCTAGAGTATTCTCAATGTCCATTATGGTAGGGAAAAAATAGAAAATAAAAAAAAAATGATATTATTATATAAGTAATTTAAGAATTACCTATAATCATACAATTGTAATATCAAAGAATCTGATTGCACTAGGATTCTAATGTCAGACAGTTTAACAGCTGCTAGGAAAAAGTTTAATTCGAATTGTAATTCTGTTCTCGAATACTGTGTCTGGCAGTAATAAATAGCATAATGCTCTAAACAATAGGAGGTTAAAATAAATCAGGGGTTGTCAAAAGGCTGTTCTCTCACGCAATATTGTCCTTCACATCTGCCTCCCTGGTCCCCTTGTACCCCCAATTTACACAATCATTAAAGGAATGGGCAGGGAGGCTATTTGGCTCTCCCTGTGGGAATGGATTAAAATATTCTGCTGGGATGATTTACATTTGTAGTGAGTCACAGTTTGTTCTTTCTCCCAAGTACTTTGGATGATAAATTCGAGGATTGCAGTAAGAGGTTATTAAGATTATATAAGCCAAATTAGTGAATAAACTCAGAACACTACTTTCAAATTTTGAAAAACACAATACTGGCTCAGCGGTAAAACCGCCTGCAATGCAGGAGCCACAGGAGATGTGGGTTCGATTCCTGGGTCAGGCAGATCCTGTGGAGAAGGAAATGGCAGTCCACCCCGGTATTCTTCTTTGGAGAGTCCTGTAGACAGAGGAGCCTGGCGGACTACAGCTCGTGGGGTCACTAAGAGTTGGACATGGCTGGACTTGGTACACACACACAGCCTAGTGCCTGAGGCAGACGATGCCCTCAGTATGGGCTCATGCTTCTTGTTA
>SJYX01001580.1:0-11827 GCA_006410675.1 Oreotragus oreotragus | reverse complement strand
CCCCCCTCCCCCCTCCCTCCCCATCCCACCCCTCTGGGTTGTCCCAGTGCACCAGCCCTGAGCACCCTGTCTCATGCATCGAACTTGGACTGGTGATCTCTTTCACATATGGTAATATATATGTTTCAGTGCTGTTCTCTCAAATCATCCCACCCTTGCCTTCTCCCACAGAGTCCAAAAGTCTATTCTTTACATCTGTGTCCATTTTGCTGTCTCACATATAGGGTCATTATTACCATCTTTCTAAGTTCCATATATATGCATTAGTATACTATATTGGTGTTTTTCTTTCTGACTTACTTCACTCTGTATAATAGGCTCCAGTTGCATCCTTTTCACTAGAACTGATTCAAATGTGTTCTTTTTAATAGCTGAGTAATATTCCATTGTGTATATGTACCACAACTTTCTTATCCATTTGTCTGCTGATGGACATCTAGGTTGCTTCCATGTCCTGGCTATTATAAACAGTGCTGCAGTGAACACTGGGGTACATGTGTCTCTTTCAACTCTGATTTCCTCAGTGTAATCACACATTTTACATTTAGAGAATAACAGGGTGATGTGGTAGAGAGTAACCGTATGACAGTCATGTGTCATTATATTAGGTGTTTAGGAAATGAGATTCTTTGAAAAGTTGGTACCTAGATAAGATCTATAAGATAAGGATAAGCCAGCAAGAAACTTGAAAGAAAAAACATTTTCAGCAGAGCAAGCAGCAAATGCAAATCCAGGACGCCTGAAAATGTTGAGTGACTTCTACGATCAGAAAAAATTGCCATGACTGGACTATAATGAAACCGGTCTGCAAGGGAGATTAACATTATCACCTTACTTTTGAATAGAACTTCAAAGAATATAAACAGTTTCACATCCAAGACAATACTAATGCCTGCAATCACTGACATTGTGATTATCAAACATGGTACCATTTTTTTGCCTCTTGTCTCTATAGCTAGGTATCAGTTTTTCTCAAAGTTTGATTTTACAGTGAAGCATTAGAATATTTCTTGATTTGAATAATTTTGGCTCAGTACTTAAATATATATATATATATTTCAAAATTTAAAGTTTCTTCCTGTTTAGTAAGGTTACTTTTTTTAAATGCATATCTATTGCTGTGTTGGCTTGATCATAGCTCCTAAAATCTTATAATACTAAGAATAAAAGTTACCCATTCATTATATGTTACATAAACACCCACAGCTGAGAATCATGCTTTGGTCACTTGCAGGGTGCTCCTGGCAATCGTGGCTTTCCAGGCTCCGATGGTTTACCTGGACCAAAGGTAAGTTTATCCTGTCAAGACTGACACTCTTGTGGGTATTGCTGCAAAAGATGCCATTGTCCGGAGTGGTTATCTAGCTTTGGCTCACGTGGGTTCTGGATCTAGAAAAGGATTGAACACAGATATTAGACCTAATGCCAGATCCCTCTTGTGCAGTTTCTTCATTATAGAGGCCTCAGGGAGAAGGATGATAGTTGGAGGTATATTGAAGTTCCTGAAAAGAACAGACCATAAATCTTTCCTTTAACTGATATTGTTTGTTTCCTTTCTTTAGAAATTTAGACTCTTTTAAAATTCTGGGGTTTCTAAATCTAAGTTATTGGAGTGAGGCTTTAAACACAACTCTCATTAAATAATGTTGGAAAACCTTTATTCCAAGGAATCCAAATGTGAATACAATGTGAAGTGACATGGTTTACAAAGAGGTCTTTGTACCCACTCTGACCAATTCCTTTATACTAGTGGTTTGATTTATAAAACAAGGGTTTTACATACAGTTGCTTTTGTTTGCCTGCATTCTTTTTTCCCCCTGATGTGTTCCACTTTGCTTTGGAACAGGGCGCTCAAGGAGAGAGGGGTCCTGTTGGCTCTTCAGGACCTAAAGGAGGTCAGGGGGATCCAGGACGTCCAGGTGAACCTGGGCTTCCAGGTGCTCGGGTAAGAACACAGCAATTTTTTGCTACATCAACTCAAGGGATATGCTCCTGAAAATCCATTTTTAAAGGTTTTATTTTTTAGTAACATGATTTCACAACTTGGAACATTTTTTTTTTTTATGGATTTGGCTTTATTCCTTATGAATTGTTATTTTTATCATGTATAGAAAAAACTAGTAACTTCTAATCCTTTTTCAAAGGGGTATGCATTAGTAACTTTACCACTTGATTGAAAATCCAGTTTATCAATTTTTATAATTTTCCTTTACTCACTGATAAACAACAATTTGACTTTTACCAGAGAGTGTTCCTGGTAAATTTCATTTTAACAAAATGTCATTTGAAAATTCATTTGAACTACGTAAATACTCATATTCAGTTGTCAACAATGCCCCTTAAAGAGAAAAAATTATACAAAAGTTGCTTGGAAAGATACATTTGGCTCAATGTAAGTTCTTTATCTTTAACCCTGAGTTAGAGGTAGGAGTACAAGTCTCCTACAACTCTTTCTCTCTCCTTCTATGTGAGAACCAGTCCTTGGTTTCCTCTGCTTTGATAATCTTCCCTAGATAATTGATAAATGTGGAATGCCTACTGAATCGTCAATTACTTTTAGTAAAAATGACCCCTGATTATAGATTTTAAACTTGGAGGACTCTGAAGGGTATTAAGAACCTGGTAGGAGGCATAGCTATTGTATTTCTTGAGTTTGCAGAGACTTGTACCTGGGCCTTCACCTTGTCAGGACTAGTATGCTAAGTCCAAGGTGCTGTTAAAAAAAAATTGGGTACCTTGAGATTTCAAACCAGGGTGGCCCCTTGCACTTCCCATGTAGATGGATTTCCTCACTGGGGCCTCCCATTACAGGAGGCTTAGAGACTAGCCCTGCAGGCTGTGCTGTGTGGGCTTCTCCCAAGGGAGGGTTCCACCTGTGGTACCTTGTTGGCACGTTGTGTGGTCTGTCCTGTATCCTCTGAAGCCAGTTTAGGTGAAGTCCATGATGGAGCTCAGAGTTTGTCTAGAGGAGCCTAAGGCTCCCGAGAGTGGGCACTGCAAAACAGGACTGGATCTTTTAAATGCAGTGCTATTTTTACTCTTTAGAAACTTTGCCTCAGTGGTAGGTCAGCAGCAAACTGACAGTTGCTTTTAATTTTTAGGGTCTGACAGGAAATCCTGGTGTCCAGGGTCCTGAAGGAAAACTTGGACCTTTGGTAAGTGATTTAAACAAAAGTCCACCACCATTAATATTTCTCAATGGACATGCAGCTTAAATGGTAAGATCCTTAGTTAAGGTTAATGTATGTTGAGCAAACTTTGGGAGATAGGGAAGGATGGGGAAGCCTGGTGCACTGCAGTCTGTGGGTTGCAAAGAGTCAGACATGACCTATCAACTGAACAATAACAATGTTTTTGATTATGTGGGTGCTGATCATGTCTGAAATATACCCTTCCTTCCTGGAAGCAAATCCTAAGGCTCTGATCATTTTCAAATTGACCAAAAGTTGATCATACATTGAAATGAATGTTTGAGATTGTGACTGCTTCTCTGACATAAATGAAGAAGTTGAAATGATGTATTTATGAATATTGGTAGAATTTGTCTATTAGTAACAATCTTGTTTCTTGATATCCTTCCAATCTTATACATTTAAGAGGTAAATGGGTATAAAGTTTGACAACTCACATATTCTGGGCCCTTCCTTTATATTGTACATGTGAAACAGAAGTCTTGAGTTTTCATTACCACACATAAGAGTAAATGAAAGAAGAGAAAGATTTGCCCTATTAATATGAGTGTAAAGAGATATAAGATGAAACTTGTATATAGAATAAGAATTAAATCTCTATTCTAAATATTAAAATATCTCAGCAGTTTTTTTTTAATACTCAACTATTCAGATTTGCTAACATAAAAATATAAGATAATTTAAAGCTTATATATCTTTTATAGTATGCAAAAATGAGTGCCAGTTTGGGTGATGTGACATTTATAGAGAACTGATGTGAAACTTGCATTGCTCCTGTCAACTTTGTAGGGTGCTCCAGGAGAAGATGGCCGGCCGGGTCCTCCAGGCTCCATAGGAATCAGAGGGCAGCCTGGGAGTATGGGTCTTCCAGGCCCTAAAGGTAGCAGTGTAAGTATCGTGTATAATGTTGCCATCTCATCATAATCCTCACTTGCCATAACAACTGTCAATCAGCAAACTGATTGAAACTTAAGTTAGTTTGTGTTGATTCTCTAGGGTGATCCTGGAAAACCTGGAGAAGCAGGAAATGCTGGTGTTCCTGGGCAGAGGGTAACTACCCGTTTTCTGTTAAAGAAAAAAACAAAATGGAATTATCCAAATTCTCTTGGCCTCACCTTATTTATTATCTCTCTGTGATACTAGGGAGCTCCTGGAAAAGATGGCGAAGTTGGTCCTTCTGGTCCTGTGGGACCCCCGGTAAGTTTTATTGAGAACAAATTCACATTACATTTTTCATTGATGGTTGTCTTATCTGTAAGACATATGTCTTATCTTTACATATGGATAAGTTTCAGGGGGAAGCAAATAAGATAGTGCAAAGTGAAAGAATTTCAGTTATATCTTTTGAGAGCTGAAATAAAAAGGCATCTCTTGCCTTATTATTTTAAGCTTCTATGAATACTAATGGCAAAAGCTACCTCATCATCTCTGTGTTGTCACAGCTGAAAAATATAGCAACTAGGAAAATAGTATCTGACAAATATTTTATAATGTATTTTATTTAAAATATGTAAATATTCAATTTTGCTTGTTTTTCTAATATTATATCTTATAGAAATTTATTTAAGCTAGAAGATAATTATGAATAATACATTATGTTATATATAATTATGAAATTATTATGATAGAAGATATATAATATAAACTTATATACATTTATTATTTCCTACTTATTGGTCCTCAGAGGAATATCTCTTGAGGTTTATTTTCATCCTAGGAGTATATTTGGCATGTTTATTTGTTTTGAACTGGGACAACTTAAATATCTTTCTAAAATGTTAGCTTTGCTTTCTTTAGTTACTCTAGTTTTGAAAGTTTGATTAATACTTTTTATAACACTGAGAAACTACAATGGAAACATTAGACTGGATACATAAAAGTAATGAATTTGTCTGTGCCCAATAGTCAGTTTTCCCACAAATTTTATAGTTGACTCCAGACACTTATGTTTGGTTAAAAAAATGAACACATTATCTGTTTCTTTGCTGGCTTTAGGAGGTATTTTCTCACCATCAAGGACTTCAGACAATACCATTAGGTGATTTTTAGGACTAGTTTATTATCTGGCTAAAGTGAAAAACTTGTAATTGGAAGAAATGCAAAGAAATATGAATACTTGGGTAGTTCACGCAGAGAGGAGGCGAGTAGATCTGGCTCCGGGTGTTCATGGTTTTCCTTTCTTTGTGACTCAGGGTCTAGCCGGGGAGAGAGGAGAACAGGGTCCTCCAGGCCCCACCGGCTTTCAGGTACTCACTGACTCCATCTTCCCTTTCTTCTTCCCCTGATAAAATGCTTTTCCTTATGAAAAGGATATGGTTGAATGATATGAAATTCTGTAAGTTTCAAAGAAGCAACTCCTCTTTTAGTAAATAGGATAGACATTTGGATGAAATCAAACATTTTTGTTCAAAGAACAGGAATAGACTTCCCCTGAAAAACTGACCAAAATCCAGACCTTTTAACAAATTAAAAATTATAAAATGCTTTTGATATCTCAGTAGGCTTTATTTAACTATATTAAGGCTTATCTAATGCATTGGTGTCTAAAATTTTTCCTTAAAATTTTTATGTTGTATTGAAGTATAGCAGATTAACAATGCTCAGCCATAATTTTTTGTTGAACAAATTTTCATGATTTATTTAAATATGTTAGTAGAATATTTAATATCATTGGGTGATCATCATTTGGGGAAAAATTTTCAGGCTAACTTTCCATATTTATTCTATCAGCCTAAAATGTTGTTCTGAGAGCCATTAACTACTTTACAAATATAAAGAACCTATTGCTACATAATCGTTTTGCTAAGTGGTGTGCAAATGTAAATCTACACCCATAAAAGGATGAGCTGCTGTTATATTAGAGGGTATACGTTTCTAGTTTTGTTATGCTCAACTTTTGTTTAAACAGTATCATTTGCTTGAAAATAGTAAGGGAGCTCCATACATTGTAAAGGGTAAAGGGTTAACACTAGTGGCCTATTAATTTCCACGGAGACACAGGTTATAGTCTTACTTTTATTTTAGGGGCTTCCTGGTCCTCCAGGACCTCCTGGGGAAGGTGGGAAGCCAGGTGATCAGGTAAGTTTTTGAATAATAAGAGTAGTAATACTAAAAATTTCTGACTTATAATATCACTTACTGTGTGTCAGGCTTTGTTCTGCTTTGCTTGAAATTGATTATCTGTTTTAATCCTCAAACTCTTATGTAACTTTTATGTACTAGGCACTATTATAATGTCCATTTTCTGCTCAGGTCAGTTCCGTCACTCACCCGTGTCTGACTCTTTGTGACCCGATGAACAGCAGGATGCCAGGTCTCCCTGTCCATCACCAGCTCCCAGAGTTCACCCAACTCATGTCCACTGAGTGGGTGATGCCATCTAACCATCTCATCCTCTGTTGTCCCCTCTCCTCCAAGCCTCAATCCTTCCCAGCATCAGGATCTTTTCAAATGAGTCAGTTCTTCACATCAAGTGGCCAAAGTATTAGAGTTTCAGCTTCAACATCAGTCCTACCAATGAACACCCAGGACTGATCTCCTTCAGAATGGACTGGTTGGGTATCCTTGCAGTCCAAGGGACTCTCAAGAGTCTTCTCCAACACCACAGTTCAAAAGCATCAGCTCTTCTTTGCTCAGCTTTCTTTAGAGTCCAACTCTCACATCCATACATGATTACTGGAAAAACCATAGCTCTGACTAGATGGACCTTTGTTGGCAAAGTAATGTCTCTGCTTTTTAATATCCTGTCTGGGTTGGTCTTAACTTTCCTTCCAAGGAGTAAGCGCCTTTTAATTTCATGGCTGCAGTCACCATCTGCAGTGATTTTGAAGCCCAGAAAAATAAAGTCAGCCACTGTTTCCACTGTTTCCCCATCTATTTGCCATGAAGTGATGGGACCGGATGCCATGATTTTAGTTTTCTGAATGTTGAGCTTTAAGCCAACTTTTTCACTCTCCTCTTTCACTTTAATCAAGAGACTCTTTAGTTCTTCTTCACTTTCTGCCACAAGGGTGGTGTCATCTGCATATCTGAGGTTATTGATATTTCTCCTGGCAATCTTGATTCCAGCTTATGCTTCCTCCAGCCCAGCGTTTCTCATGATGTACACTGCATTAATTAAGCTAATTAATTAAGTTGACTAAGCAGGGTGACAATATACAGCCTTGACGTACTCCTTTTCCTATTTGGAACCAGTCTCTTGTTCCATGTCCAGTTCTAATTGTTGCTTCCTGACCTGCATACAGNAAAATGTTAGCTTTGCTTTCTTTAGTTACTCTAGTTTTGAAAGTTTGATTAATACTTCTTATAACACTGAGAAACTACAATGGAAACATTAGATTGGATACATAAAAGTAATGAATTTGTCTGTGCCCAATAGTCAGTTTTCCCACAAATTTTATAGTTGACTCCAGACACTTATGTTTGGTTAAAAAAATGAACACATTATCTGTTTCTTTGCTGGCTTTAGGAGGTATTTTCTCACCATCAAGGACTTCAAACAATACCATTAGGTGATTTTTAGGACTAGTTTATTATCTGGCTAAAGTGAAAAACTTGTAATTGGAAGAAATGCAAAGAAATATGAATACTTGGGTAGTTCACGCAGAGAGGAGGCGAGTAGATCTGGCTCCTGGTGTTCATGGTTTTCCTTTCTTTGTGACTCAGGGTCTAGCCGGGGAGAGAGGAGAACAGGGTCCTCCAGGCCCCACCGGCTTTCAGGTACTCACTGTCTCCATCTTCCCTTTCTTCTTCCCCTGATAAAATGCTTTTCCTTATGAAAAGGATATGGTTGAATGATATGAAATTCTGTAAGTTTCAAAGAAGCAACTCCTCTTTTAGTAAATAGGATAGATATTTGGATGAAATCAAACATTTTTGTTCAAAGAACAGGAATAGACTTCCCCTGAAAAACTGACCAAAATCCAGACCTTTTAACAAATTAAAAATTATAAAATGCTTTTGATATCTCAGTAGGCTTTATTTAACTATATTAAGGCTTATCTAATGCATTGGTGTCTAAAATTTTTCCTTAAAATTTTTATGTTGTATTGAAGTATAGCAGATTAACAATGCTCAGCCATAATTTTTTGTTGAACAAATTTTCATGATTTATTTAAATATGTTAGTAGAATATTTAATATCATTGGGTGATCATCATTTGGGGAAAATTTTTCAGGCTAACTTTCCATATTTATTCTATCAGCCTAAAATGTTGTTCTGAGAGCCGTTAAATACTTTACAAATATAAAGAACCTATTGCTACATTATCATTTTGCTAAGTGGTGTGCAAATGTAAATCTACACCCATAAAAGGATGAGCTGCTGTTATATTAGAGGGTATATGTTTCTAGTTTTGTTATGCTCAACTTTTGTTTAAACAGTATCATTTGCTTGAAAATAGTAAGGGAGCGCCATACATTGTAAAGGGTGAAGGGTTAACACTAGTGGCCTATTAATTTCCACGGAGACACAGGTTATATTCTTACTTTTATTTTAGGGGCTTCCTGGTCCTCCAGGGCCTCCTGGGGAAGGTGGAAAGCCAGGTGATCAGGTAAGTTTTTGAATAATAAGAGTAGTAATACTAACAATTTCTGACTTATAATATCACTTACTGTGTGTCAGGCTTTGTTCTGCTTTGCTTAAAATTGATTATCTGTTTTAATCCTCAAACTCTTATGTAACTTTTATGTACTAGGAACTATTATAATGTCCATTTTCTATTCAGGTCAGTTCAGTCACTCACCCGTGTCTGACTCTTTGTGACCCCATGAACAGCAGGATGCCAGGTCTCCCTGTCCATCACCAGCTCCCAGAGTTCACCCAACTCATGTCCACTNTACAAAGACCCCCACCCCTAGCCTCCCTTCGGCCCAATTCTGCTGTAACTGTAGCGTCCTTCCAGCCTCTCTGGCTCTCTGCATGAAGAGTAAACCTTCACACCTAGTTCTTCGTATTTCAGTGAAGGGTAATCGGATTCAACAGGGATTTTCTATGTTTATTGGTACCAGTGAGCCCCCCTAAGCTTCGAATTTTTAGCCTAAAATTCCAGGTCCAGGTTCCTCTAGGATTTGACCTACAGTAGGTATTTAGTATCTTGGATAACATGCAGAAACCCAGGCAAATTTGAATTTCAAATAAATAAAGAATAAAATTTCAGTATAAGTGTTTTCCAGACACTATGTGGGACACAGTGACCCTGAGATCCGTTGTGTTTTATCTGAATTAAAACTTAACTAGGCATCTTGTATTTTTACTGTCTAGACTCCTATCTGGGGCTGGAAACTGGGGTGTTTGAAGGTTATCAGGTGACCTTGACCGGGTGCTCTGCTCTAACATGCTGTAGGCATCACCGCATCCAGAGGGAGGGGAAAATATGCCCACACTTGAGGAAAAATTAGGTGTACACCCCTTATAAACTGCTTGACCTCTTTAAAATGATTAGATGTAAAATGTAAAACTCCAAATTAGCAGTCAGCTTTGAACCACATCACATTTAGGTTTTTCTAAAATTAACATTTCCCTCTTGTATCCCTTTAGGGAGAAGCAGGTCCCACTGGGGCACGAGGCCCTGAAGGTCCTCAGGGGCAAAGAGGCGAAACTGGGCCACCTGGTCCTGTTGGATCCCAAGGTCTTCCTGTAAGTTCCTTGTCACTCCAAGTTGGACACGCTTTATACGCTTTATAACATCAGAACAAAGGCAATCTATTTTAATATACTCTCTTTCAATTCTCACTGAGTGTTTAGAACTCACAAGAAAAAAAAAAATTTCCCTTGTCACCTCTGCAAATTTTGTCTATTTTATAGAAAAGAGAATTAGTCATAAAAGTAACTTTTATGATATAATGGTTGATTGCTTTATCCCCCCCCCTTTTTTTTTTGGTTAAAATTTTCTGCTTCCTTTTGGAAGGTGGGTGGACATCTGAATACTTCCCACCATACAGCTTACTATCTTGTGAACTTTTCCTGTATCCTTTAGGGTGCGGTAGGAACTGATGGTACACCTGGTGCCAAAGGCCCAACGGTGAGTAACTAACTACACTGAAGCCATGGGAAATTCACAGGGACACAGTGAGCTTTGGACAGTGACCATAGCCTTGTGCTGAGGTCTCTGCTTATTACTCTTTCATTCCAATAGGGCTCTCCAGGTACGTCTGGTCCTCCTGGCTTAGCAGGACCCCCTGGATCTCCAGGACCTCAGGGTAGCACTGGACCTCCCGGAATTCGAGGCCAACCGGTAATGTCCTTCAAAGAATTATCACCCCGGATAATATACATCTAACATCACCAGAGAAATATCAATATCAATAATAGGTTATGAAATACAGTGAAACATAGATAATGCAACTTACCTGAATGAGGCAAATTAAGATAGAAATTTTTGTAAAGTGGAAGCCAAATGTTAATGTACAATTTATGTGTTTAAATTCAAAGTGGAAAATTACTGCTTTTTGTTCAATTTTAGTGTTCTTTTATTTAAAATAGTAAGGTCATAACTTCATGATCCACCTCATAAAATTTTATAAATAGTTGAATGATAAATATTATGAGAATATTTTGCAAGCCGATATGGGGAAATATGGAAGTTTCATGGGAATTTAAAATAACAGTGTGGCTAATGTGTTCAACAGCTATATCTTGAGATTAGTTCTTGAAGAGTGACTCCAACATATTGTTTATATGGAATGAATATCCATATTTTGTAGAAATTTGTAAATTTTATATTTGTGTATTCATCTATTGGTAAAGTATGATGGTTCTTATGAAATACATACTGAGAAGTTGTGATTATGTATCTTTTAGCTTGATATAAAAAATTAAAACTTTTTCTAGTACTACTTAAAACAAATATTTTGTATCCTGTTATAATTTCGCTACACTGATAAGTCCTTTTCAAATACTGATGACAAATTTATAAAAACATAAATGTTGCTGATATTTTACATTTGATTGTGTGATATTCTCAATTTAGCAATCTGGTTCCCACAAATTAAAGTACACTTGGTATATAAAGACCAAAATCCTATACATGCCCCCAAACCCTAGAATACTCTAAACATAAAATGCCCTGTTTGAAGTTGTCGAATCTTAATAAATACTACATAGATATAAAATTATTTTGGCTTTGGGTGAACAAAATCTATTTCCTAAAATAGGCCCTAAATAGATATACCTATTGAAGCTGTCATTGTTAGTTCTAATTTTTATTATCAAATTGGAAGAATCATTGCATTATTCTAATCATCCTACTATGCATGATTAAAAATAAGACTTTAAGTGTAAGTCTCTTGAAGATCACTGTAAAATATACAAATTGCTACCTAACTATACTGGATTTTATAAAATTTCACTCACATTCTATAAGATTTGTGTACATTAAAAAAATTACTGTATTACTGATTTAGTACAAACTGCTGCAGAAATTGTCAAAGCCCATTCACTGTAACGATTAGAGCAGGTCAGGCTGGATAAATATCCTGGTTCTTATAGTTTTTTATGTTCCTATTTTAGGGTGATCCAGGAGTCCCAGGTTTCAAAGGAGAAGCTGGACCAAAAGGGGAACCAGTAAGGTTTTATTTCTTTTCAATGATAAGGGGAACATGAATGTGATCCCTAAGTATAAGCCCAAAATACTCAAG
>SJYX01001579.1:0-12004 GCA_006410675.1 Oreotragus oreotragus | reverse complement strand
CTCCATCCATGGAATTTTCTAGGCAAGAGTACTGGAGTGGGTTTCCATTTCCTTCTCCAGGGGATCTTCTCAACCCAGGAATTGAACCCATGTCTCCCACATTGCGGGCAGACGTTTTACCGTCTGAGCCAAAACTGGATAGCTATATGTAAAAGAATGAAATTAGAGTATTTCCTAACATCATATAAAGAAATACAACTCAAAATGGATCAAACACCTAAATGTAAATCTGCACAGACTTACTAAAAGTTATAAAACTTTTAGAGAAAAACATAGGGAGACTACTATGTCATAAATCACAGCAAGATCTTCTTTGATCAACCCCCCAAAGAAAATAATATGAAAAATAAACAAATTAGACCTAATTAAACTTTAAAGTTTCTGCATAGCAAAGGGAACAATAGAAAAGACCAAAAGACAACCCATTGAATGGGAGAAAATATTTGCAAATGAAGTGACCAACAAGAGATTAATCCAAAATACATAAAAGGCTCATGCAGCTTTATATGAAAAAACAAGCAACACAATAAAAAAAAATATGGGTAGAAGATCTAAATAGACATTTCTCCAAAGAAGATATATAGATGGTCAAAAAGCGCATGAAAAGATGCTCAGCATCACTAACTATTAGAGAAATGCAAATCAAAACTACAATGACGTATCACCTCACACCAGTGAGGATGGGCATCATCAAAAAGTCTACAAATAATAAATGCTGGAGAGGGTGTGGGGAGAAGGGAGCCCTCCCACACTTTTGGTGGGAATGTAAATTGGTACAAACACTATAGAGAACAGTATGCAGGTTTCTTAAAAACTAAAAGTAGAACTACCATATGACCCAGCAACCCCACTCCTGGGCATATATTTGGAGAATATTATAATTCAAAAATATACATGCACCCTAGTGTTCATTGCAGCACTATTTACAATAGTTAAGACATAGAAGTAACTTACAAATGTCTATCAACAGATAAATAGATTTTTTAAAATGGTATATATATATATAACGGACTATTATTTATCCATAAAAAAGACTGAAATAATGCCATTTGTAGCAACATGAATGGACCTAGAGATTATCACATTAGGTGAAGTAAATCAGACAGAAAAAGACAAATATCATATGATATCATTCATATCGAATCTAATTGTAAAAGACACAAATGTACTTATTTATAAAACAGGAACAGACTTACCATTATCAAAGCAAACATGTTATCAGAGGGGAAAGGTTGTAGGGGAGGGATAAATCAGGAGCTTGGAATTAACAACACACACTACTATACATAAAATAACCAACAAGGACCTACTCTATAGCACAGGGAACTCTATTCAATATTTTGTGATAACTCACATAAGGAAAGAATCTGAAAATTAATATATATATATAACTGAATAACTGCTGGACATATGAAACTAACATGACATTGTAAATCAACTATACTCCAATAAAATTAAAATAAATAAATAAACATAGGGATCCCTTCTTTCTAGATAAGGAAACTGACTTACAGATATGGTAGATAATTTAGCTCAGATGAGAGAGCTGTATCCCTATCCACTGGGGTTCTTCTGGGTGACTGACTCTCCCATCCTATAAACTCAATAATGCTCACATAAGAATAGAATAAGTCTTCCCTCTTAGCTCAGATGATAAAGAATCTGCTGGCAATACAGGAGACCCAGGTTCGATCCCTGAATTCAGAAGATCATCTGGAAAAAGGAAGGGCAACCCACTCCAGTATTCTTGCCTGGAGAGTCCCATGGACAGAGGATCCTGGCAGGCTGCAGTTCACGGGGTTGCAAAGAATTACACACGATTGAGCGACTGACCCTCACTTTCAAGAGTGTGATGTGTGTATAATATATCACCTCTCTTGGGTCACATGTTGGAGAAGCATAGTATTTACTGAAATAAGTCCCTCTCATGGTGGGAATTTGAGTTACTGTAGAGGATTGACTGGGAAGGCAGAATTAACTTTTAGGTTTCTTCACATCACACCTTAGACAGAGCCATTGACTTCTACACATAAATGACGCCATGACCTCAATAAGATCAGTCTGTTTTGGACCAGTTACAAAATCTGTGTTTCTTCCCTGGTAGTGAAAATTGAGCTGATCTCAGGATTCTGAGACTTTGCTAAATTCAATCAGAAACTTGAGATGGTACTATTGACCCATTTTCTACCCATTTTCCACTGAGCAAAAAACTGTGGTGAGCATGTACTTTGTTAACAGTGAGGCTGCAAAGAGGATAAAAGGCCCTAAATGACAGAAATTAGGGGCTTCATCGTCATTTGGGCCACAAATATCTCTGACAGGACTGTTACTTGATGAGAAACTGCGTGTACCACTGCCAAATAAAGTGTAATGCTATCACTGAAGAAACAGGTGTATTTTACTTTGTTCTTTTTCCATGCTTGAGTTCATAGTGACCCAGTCAACAATAACAGTCTCACAAGGCTGTTTGGCTGCTTTAAATGATAATTGCTGTTGTCTTTTCCCCCTGTAACTGTTTTATTGTCTGTCTTTTCTCTACCTTACTAGCAATAATCTGTTGTTTGTGTTTTGAAACGACATTAAACTATTAAAAGCTAAAACCCTGAAGAACTATATTTTTCTGTGAAAACTGACAATACAAATGCAACCTGGGAGCCTGGTCCCATCTGCAGTCTAACTGCATTATTTATTATTCTTTGAGGCAACAATTTCAGTTCTTCTCCTGCCTTGAGATGACCTTTCTCTAACAGCCTGCAAGTTACCAATCTTTTTACATTTATTCTATACCTCTAACCCTCTCCTTGAAATAAGAACCCCCACATTTGCTTGCCTCAGAAGTTTTTTCTAAATCAGAAGACCAAGGAAGTCTTTATTTTTTGTAGTTTCCTAATAGAAAATAACCTTCTGAAAGCTAGGTATTATGTTTTGTACATTTCCAGTTCTCCCAATGTACCACACAGCATCAGGCTAAATAGGAAGGGCTAGACATAGTACTTGGAGAAGGCAATGGCCCCCCACTCCAGAACTCTTGCCTGGAAAATCCCATGGACGGGGGAGCCTGGTAGGCTGCCATCTATGGGGTCACACAGAGTTGGACACTACTGAAGCGACTTAGCAGCAGCAGCAGCAGTAGTACTCAAATTAAGTCCCTCATTACAGTAGCCATCCAGAAAGGAAAATGGAAGTACATAGAACAGTCAAACTAAGGGTACAATCAGTTCATTTTCCTCCTTAGTCTGGTTAACCCTACTTATATAAACATACACATATGCATATTATACATAATGCTATAAATAGCTGTAAGGCCAGGACATGGTATGTATTTTGTGCTGGACGTGTACTACATTTAGACTCTGTGTGTGTGTGCCTGTTTGTGTGCACACATGTGGATTGTGTCCTGCCAGCAGAGCCCACTTTCACCTTCCACATGGATGGCATAACTATCTTACTATCAGGGAGCACATCTGGCATTAGCAGGGCCCTTTGAGTCACTGTGATGTGGGTAATATGAGAAGTCTTGGGGCTACAACCAACTAAAGTGTGTGTCACTGGGAGGACTGTTGAAGGACTTAATGAGAAGATAGAGATATGGGCAATCATAGAGATGATAGTGGGATGATAGTCTGGGATGATAGTGAAGCTGGATAGATAGGTACAGCCAACCCAGAGAAAAGTAAGAATCGGATGATTTGGAAAATGCAACACTAAATAAGGGACGAAACAGAGTATTCCATATCTAAGACAGAGAATCTGTGAATACCTCTATTCTGGCAACTTCATAGGCTTGTCCCTGCCCTCCCCTCAACAAATGACACTAGTGAGTTGTAGGATTGCCTTCATTTCATCACAATGGCCTTGGAAGTATTGACCCTTGAATAGGAGGGGAGGAGCTTGAAAACTGAAATGAAGCAAAAGCAATCAAAGAACTATATGGCCTTAAAGAGTATGTGGATTTGTGGGAAAATTGTTTTGTAAACAATAATTACATTATTTGGAGTTAATAGAACACAGTTGCATTTCATAAATGAAAGTATTTATCAGTTGAAGGTACCAACTCAGGTAGGCAGACTGGGCATGTAGAACTTGACAAGGATTAAACTAATAAGTCCTGAAGTATATGTCTTCTATGATTGAAAATAACTAGAAGATAAGGTTGGTTCTTAGGAAGCTGGGGGAACCTGAGATCTCAAGGGTGTGAACTACATAGCTGTAGAGAAGGTTAACCTTTCCGATAGCACCTTCTACACTCCTTTTTCTGGTAGAACTATCCCATTCTTGGGGCTTCCTTGGGAGACCTGTCTTTGTGATACCAACTGAAGGTACAAAGTTTCCCAGTGACATCCCTTTGGAGGATAGGGTCACAGACTCCAAAATCTTGCATCTCTCATCCTTGTTTCCTCCCAGTTTCCTTTCCTAATCTTGCTAAGAGACAAATGGCAGTTTGGCAGGGGGTGTGGAAAAGGATTATTTTAGGCACTGAATTTTGCATGGGAAGTATATAGTCAAGACTAAATGGCAACCCACTCCAGTGTTTTTGCCTGGAGAATCCCAGGGACAGAGGAGCCTGGCAGGCTGCCATCTATGGGGTCACACAGAGTCAGACACGACTGAAGTGACTTAGCAATGATGTACAGGTTCTANATATAGTCAAGACTAAATGGCAACCCACTCCAGTGTTTTTGCCTGGAGAATCCCAGGGACAGAGGAGCCTGGCAGGCTGCCATCTATGGGGTCACACAGAGTCAGACACGACTGAAGTGACTTAGCAATGATGTACAGGTTCTAACCAAGTAGAGCAAGTAACATAGAAAGACAAAGAGAACAAAGCTTTATTTTTCCAACTTGACAATTGCTCACTATTCTGTTCTAGCATCTAGGGAGCAGGCTTCTGCATAGCAAAGAAGACAATTATTTCTGGGGAAGTTTCTAGGCATGCCAGTCTCCTTCACCCAAGTATATTACTCCCATCGATCTGTCACAGCATCTGAAATTCTACCACTGAAATTGCCTTACTTTGGATTAAAGCACCATACTCAAGTATTTTTTAATTGCAGTCCTGATGGAGCAGAGCAAGCCAAAGAAGCAAAACCAACATATTCATAGAACCAGCTTCAAGGAAAGCACAAGAGATGAATCCTCTGTGTTTGCATGCATCCCGAGTTCACAATCTCAGCTGCCATTAATCTCTGAAGACTGGAAGGGCTGCTCTTAAGTGATCCTCTCTGTCAGCCGTGGTAGAAGAGGAGCGAGCCACAAGTGCAGACAGACAGAGTAGAACTGTCACAGCCTCGTGACCTGACTGGCCCTTCTCCTGGACAGAACAGGTCACTTCCTCTTCAGCAGCCCAGAAAACACTGGGCGTGGGTACCATGATCATGTTGCAAATTAACCTGTGATTCTCTTGCTAGGACTGTTCAAACACCTGTTTCAAGACTTTTGTATTGAAAATTTACTTTCTCTTAAACTCACATGTTTATACCATACCTCTTCGAATCTAATTTTATTTCTTGTTTCTGGAGATTTCCTTTCTGGAAATTCTCTCCTAATGCTCTTTTTGTAATTTAGCGACTTCAAATGTACCTTATCCTCTGCACTTTTATAACCTTGATTTTTATTCTTGCTTATGGTTCTCCAGTGAATTTGTTAAATAAGATTTGAATATTTACACATTAGAATCCTCTTTGTAACTCAGTGTATTTCCATTTCAGAAGTTTTTCCCCAGTGCTGCAGGCTATCTTTGGTATTTAGGATCTTGCTCACATGTAAACTAATTTGAATTAAGCTGATCACTTAGTTACCATAAGATTTATGAAATGTAACAGCCATCCTCTATCCCATAAACTGAGAGTGCTGCTGAAGACTTGAGAAGTATTATCTAAGTGGTTGAAACTGCTTAGGGAGTTCAGGTGCCACAGAGCTCCCACCTAAAATGAAACAGCCCCAACAGATGGCTCCATTGGGTTTGCCCATTGGTTTAGTGCAAATCACTGAATGTTTGGGAGTGATTATGGATCTGGTTTTGGAGTTAGTAGCCCTCCCTGTGACTTGTGAGATTTATTTACACTCTCTCTACTTATGGGCTTCCCTGGTGGCTCAGACAGTAAAGAATCTGCTTGCGGTGCAGGAGACCTGGGTCAGAAATATCTCATGGACAAAGCAAGGGTTACCCAAGCCAGTATGCTTGCCTGGAGAATTCCATGGACAGAGGAGCCTGGCAGGCTGCAGCCTATGTGGTTCCAAAGAGTAGGACACAACTTTCGCTTTTCTCTATTTACAGTTGTTCTCATAACATGTGTAACATTTTCCAGTCACTGAAAATAAACATTTGAGAAGTTGCACAATTATAAAATAACTTACTTCTTACAATAAGAATTAATGGCACACATTATCTGCTACTGGTAAATATTCTTAACATTATCTTTGTTTAATATTGTCATTCAGAAAGCTTGTTGACAGAGAAGCCTACTCTGTTTCTTTTATGTGGTCTCTTGCTAGGCCACCATGTTACAGGGCTCCAGAGGGTGCCTTCCTGTAGATAGTAATAATGTCCTTGCTGTTGACCAACACACTGCCTTGCTCTAAGTCTCATGAGTTGCTTATGATTTTTCTCTGATTATTTCTCCCCCTACTGCTAGAGATGATATGACTCTAGCATAATTTTATAGACAGGGAATTTTTATAGAAAATAACTTTTTAGACAGAGAATCTTTTGTACTTTGGAAAAAATAATCACATGGCATAGTTTCTTTTTTCCCTGTGTTGGTTGTCTTGTTTACTTTCTTTATTCCTTTATAATTTTATCATAAATTTATATTGTTATAGAGCTTTAAAATTCTATTTTTGTTTTCACTAGAAGCAGTAAGAAGCACAGATTTCCTTGTTTTCCATTCCTCACATCTTTCCTATTGGCCAATAAGGATTGATATGTCAGTAAATTTGGAAAACTCAGCAGTGGCCATAGGACTAGAAAAGATCAATTTTCATTCCAACACCAAAGAAGGATAATGCCAAAAAATGTTCAAACTACCATACAGTTGCACTCATTTCACATGCTGGTAAGGTTATGCTCAAAATTCTTCAAGCTAGGCTTCAGCAGTATGTGAACCAAGAACTTCCAGATATACAAGCTGGATTTAGAAAAAGCAGAAGAACCAGAGATCAAATTGTCAACAATTGCTGGATCATAGAAAAACCAAGGGAAATCCAGAAAAACATCTACTTTGTTTTCATTGACTGTGCTAAAGCCTTTGTGTGGATCACAACAAACTGTGGAAAATTTTAAAAGAGATGGGAAAATCAGACCACCTTACCTGTTTCCTGAGAAATCCGTATGCTGGTCAAGAAACAACAGTTAGAATCAGACATGGAACAATGGACTGGTTCAAAATTGGGAAAAGAATATGACAAGGCTGTATATTATCACCCTGCTTATTTAACCTATATGCAGAGTACATGATGTGAAATGCTGGGCTGGATAAATCATAAACTAGAATCAAAAATGCCAGGAGGAATACCAGCAACCTCAGATATGCAGATGACACCACTCTAATGGTAGAAGATGAAGACAAAGTAAAGATGCCCCCAGGGAGGATGAAAGAGGAGAGTGAAAAAGCTGATTTGAAACTCAACATTCAAAAAACCAAGATCAAGGCATCCGGTCCCACCACTTCATGGCAAAGAGAAGGGGGGAAAGTGGAAGTAGTGTCAGATTTTATTTTCTTGGGCTCTGAAGTCATCCTGGACTGTAGCCATAAAATTAAAAGATGCTTGCTCCTTGGAAGGAAAGCTTTGACAAACCTAGACAGCATATTAAAAAAAGAAAGACATCACTTTCCCAACAAAGGTCTGAATCCTCAAAGCTATGGTTTTTCCAGGAGTCATGTATGGATGTGAACATGCATGCATGCTAAGTTGCTTCAGTTGTGTCTGACTCTTTGCAGCCCTGTGGACTGTAGCTCACTAGGCTCTCCTGTCCATGGGGATTCTCCAGGCAAAAATACTGGAGTGAGTTGCCATTTAGTGTTGGACCGTAAAGGCTGAATGCTGAAGAACCGATGCTTTTGAATTGCAGTCCTGGAGAAGACTCTCGAGAGTCCGTTGGACTGCAAGGAGATCAAACCAGTCAATACTGAAGGAAATCAACCCTGAATATTCATTGGAAGGACTGATGCTGAAGCTGGTACTCCACTATTTGGCCACTTATTGCAAAGAGCTGACACATTGGAAAAGACCCTGATGCTGGGAAAGATTGAATGCAAAAGGAGCAGGGAGCAGCGGAAGATGAGATTGCCATAACAATGGCAATTGCTATGGTACAACAATTGGACATGCCATCCGACTGGCATAACATCACCAACTCAATCGACATGAATTTGAGTAAACTCCAGGAGACAGTGATAGATGGGTAACTGTCCATGCTGCAGTCCATGGGGTCACAAAGAGTCAGACACAACTTAGTGGCTTGAACAATGACAACAACAACATGATACAGACTCATAGAAAATAAATTTGTGATTTCCAAATGGGGAAGGGAAGGGAGGTTTGAGGAGTGTAGGATTAACAGATGCAAACTACTTTACACAAGACAGATAAGTGACATGAATTTGCCGTATAGCATAGAGATAGAACTCTTTTTAAAATCTTATAATAACCTATAATGGAAAATAATCAATATGCATATATAGAACTGAATTGCTTTGCCATACACATGAAACTAACAAAATATTGTAAATCAACTATATTTTGATTAAAAATATTTATATGATAAAAAATAATTGCTTATTTCTAGAATTTTCCATTTAATACTCTTGGCCCAAGATTGACTGCAGGTAGCTGAAAAAAAGGAAAGTGTAACAGTGGGTAAGGGAGACTACTGTAATCAGAATATACCTCCTTTAAGATTAGTCATTATTCAATCACATATAGGATAGCAATGCACAGTCTTAGCAAGACCAGGGAAGATAATAGTCCACTAGATGTTTCTAAAATGGTGATGATTTTGTTTGGAGAGAAGAAGTTTAAGTAGTCACATTCTTGATTTTTGTCAGAATGTCAGACACTAAGTAAGGAGGTTTCCCTTTTGTGGCTTACACAACCATAGTCTAAAAGGCTGAATAAAATATAGTTTGTAACATGGTGAAGAATTTGAGCCAGAGATCAGAGGCATCATTTCATGGAGGAACATGATGTTAATTGAAGGTGACAAAGTATGAAAAGCCTAAGGGATTGATGCCCTTTACTGGCTAGGAGAGGGGCAAATTGTGTAGGTGTGAATACACCATAAATAACTGCATGTCTGTTATCCAGCTGAATTAATTTGCATATAAAACTCTAAGAGGTGGTCAAAACTGCCTCTGGGAAACTGAATGTCAGTACTGAACTTACAATGTGTTCTGTACTTTGGGAAATAGAATATCCTTAGGCATGAAGCTCCTTGAAGAAAACAGGTCTCCTTACCACTTACTCCAGAGAAAATCACTACAGGGAACTTCTTTTTGCTTGTTTACAGTATACACATCAGGAAAAGTCTCACCAGCTCTCCAGTTTCAGCCCCCACCTCTTACCCCTGAGCTTCCCTGGCTCAGTGGTAAAGAATCCACCTGCCAATGCAGGAGATGTGGGTTCGATTCCTGGGTTGAAAAGATCCCCTGGAGAAGGAAATGCCAACCCACTCCAGTATTCTTGCCTAGGAAATCCCATAGACAGAGAAGCCTGGCAGGCTAGTCCATGAAGCTGCAAAAGAGTCAGACACAGCTGAGCAACTAAGTAACAGCAACAATCCTTTGACTCTGGTGTGGAACGTAGGAGACCTGCCTGCATTTGTCTGTCTTTTTCTGAAAGAAACAGGAGATGGAGGCTGGGAGCCAGTTGTTTGGAAGCATAGAACACATATGTTCCTTCAGAAAGAGTCAGCTTGGTTCCCACATTGCCTCTGAGACCCATCACTCCCTTTGTCTTTCTCTTTTCCGTGCCTGGTTCATGTTCATGACACTGGCTGAATTGTCCCCTCAACAGTAATTTTGATTGATTGTGCTGCTTCAACTGCCTGGATGGAACTCCTTTCTGCACCTGTCCAGACAGGTGACTGGTGCTATAGAATCCTGTCTTGGTTTGACCAGGTGTCTTCCCCCAATAACTAAGATCTGCCATGGGCAGAGGAGCCTGGTGGACTGCAGTCCATGGGGTTGCGAAGAGTCGGATACGACTGAGCGATTTCACTTTCACTTTTCGCTTTCATGCATTGGAGAAGGAAATGGCAACCCACTCCAGTGTTCTTGCCTGGAGAATCCCAGGGACGGGGGAGCCTGGTGGGCTGCCGTCTATGGGGTCGCACAGAGTCTGAAGTGACTTAGCAGCAGCCACACAAAACAAGCTAGCTGCTCCATATCTGGCCCCTGACCACAGAAACAGACACTGTCAGATTTCCCTGCCATACCTCACCTGCCCAACTGACTGTTCATGAGAGGGATGCTGACTTTCACAATAAGGACTGAGCTTTCATTCTGTCTTGAGTTGCATTTTCCAGGCTCAGATTCCATTGACAGTGACCAGATGACCTATTATGTCTGGAGCCTGAGTCATTCTAGGTGTGCTTTATGTTCATATTTACAGAAAAGTCAAAACATCTCCTCAACTCTTAGGATCTGCCTGGATCCCTCTTCCAGACTCTAATGTATGGAAGCATGAATACTCACCCCTATCTGTGACTTCTGTCCTTAGTTTATAATTCTAGTGGTACTCTCTTACAGGCCTTGGTTTTAAGATGATTCTGACTGCTATTTTAGCTTCCTGGGACATCTACCTCCTTAATAACTTATTTAAGCCACCCCTTTCATGCAGTGCTTCCTGGCTGCCATGCAGTTAGAATTTCCTCATGTTTTTGTGTTGCTTAAGCTTCTGGCTTGAGGCTTAACCTATCTCAATCAATATTTCATGGCATGGCTTGCATGCTTGCACCTTCTTTACACACTCTTCCTTTATATTCAGGCTGATTCCTTGAACCCTGGTCTCTGCTTCACTTCCCATTCTTAAATTAAAAACATATATTTCCTTACAGTGATTGATTTCCTGGCTGTGGCCACATCTAGATTCTTGAAACCACTTTTGTTCTCTTCTACTGTCCAGGGACGCTGTATTATATCCCTAGTACAGATGAGAATCATTCTGAGTATCAGTAAAGAAAGAATGAAGGAGGGCTAAAAGCAGGACAAAAGAAACTCACAAAGCATCCACCTACTAGAAGTAGAGCTAAGCTTCATAGAACCAGGAAAGAGATGAGACGATATTTTTCTCTTAGGCGGGCCACACAGTGCATCATTTCCCCATTCACTCCATACATCTGCAACATTTTTGTTTTTTCTGGACTAGCTTTCTCCACAAGCCTGTTAGTGTTGCCCTTCATCACTTTGTCTGCCATAGATTGGCCTGTGGATTGGTTCCCGCCAGGTGAAGTGTCCGCCTCCGGATCCAATCAGGGATGCTCAAAGCAAGGCCTCCTGGGGCAGTTCACGACCTCCCAAGCCCATCACTTCAGCAGAGGAAACAAAGACAACTTTCAAAGAAAAGGGCAGGTACTCAGCATATTTCCCCAAGCATGTCTAATACAATTAACTCTAAAAATTTGCATAAAATTTTTCAGTTCACTGGCCATGCATGCATAGGTCAATAATATTTTAAAAAGCAAACTAAGCACTACAAAGTGGCAGAGTAGTGTTAAATATTCAGAGACAACTGATTGAACCTAATCAGGTGTGAGAGGTTGCAGAAAAATGTATGCTAAAGGAAGGTAGGACATTAATGAAACTTAAAGGGCATGGCAAGTGTAGATAAACTTGATCTGCCAACTCAATTAATACTAAAAATATACTGTAGAAATATATAACGGCAAGTAAGGTGCTTTGAGCATTTTTTCTTTTTTTTGCAAACATATTTCTAACCGCTGAAAAGTGTTCCCAGAGTTCTGTACTCTTCTACAAAACATGTTATTAAGAAACTAATTAGAAAA
>SJYX01001578.1:0-15044 GCA_006410675.1 Oreotragus oreotragus | reverse complement strand
TGGAGTCAGTGATGCCATCCAGCCATCTCAACCTCTGCCACCCCCTTCTCCTCACTAGCACAATAAGACAGAAGGCTCATCAGCAGACTCGTGTATTCGGGGACCTATTTTCTGAGAAAGATGACCTCACCCTTCAGTGAGAGGAATAGATTTTTTAAATTGATAACGTTGGGTACAAAGCTCACTTTGTGGATAAAACACAAATTCCCTCACAACCTAGGAAAAATGATCCCTCGCTTGGTTAGAAACAAATGCAGTAAATGTAATAATAATGTTAATAGAATAAGTGCTGCTGCTGCTTAGTTGCTTCAGGCATGTCCGACTCTGTGCAAGCCCACAGACGGCAGCCCAANACAAATTCCCTCACAACCTAGGAAAAATGATCCCTCGCTTGGTTAGAAACAAATGCAGTAAATGTAATAATAATGTTAATAGAATAAGTGCTGCTGCTGCTTAGTTGCTTCAGGCATGTCCGACTCTGTGCAAGCCCACAGACGGCAGCCCAATGGGCTCCGCCATCCCTGGGATTCTCCAGGCAAGAGCACTGGAGTGGGTTGCCATTTCCTTCTCCAATGCATGAAAGTGAAAAGTGAAAGTGAAGTCATCAGTCGTGTCTGACTCGGCGACCCCATGGACTGCAGCCCACCAGGCTCCTCCATCCATGGGAGTTTCCAGGCAAGAGTACTGGAGTGGGGTGCCATTGCCTTCTCCGAGAATAAGTGCTAGAAAGATGTTATCTTGAACTGATTATGCACTTTCATATGACACTCAAAAAGTATAAATCTAGTAAAACGTATTAATAGGTGAATTTAACAATGACAATATTAAAGACTTGGGATAAAGTTAAACAAATAGATGACAGATCAGGGAAGTTCGCTTCTTAAAAGAAGTCAGCCAGAAATTGACACCTGGAATATGCAAGGAATGGTCAAAACCCAACAAGATGGCCACCATACATTTGTTAAGTGAGTGAAGCATATAGAAGGGGAAAGCTGAACAGCCGCTGTGAGATGGAGAGATGGGCAGCTTCTCTCAGAACCCCAGAGGTGCTGGTTAAAGCCATCATAAGAATACATTCCCCACCCATCCCTCTGATTGGCACAACTTGCAGAGAGCCTGAAAATGTCAGTGAGGATGTGGCAAAAAGAGGCCCTCATGCACTGCTGGTGGGATAGGGCACGTCACGCCAGTGTGGAGAGCAGGTGGCTGCCCCTAGTGAGATTAACCGTGTGACACAGGGCCCGGCAGTCCTGCTCCTGTGTAGGAACCGAGAGAGGTCAAACACAAGGACGTAGTGTTGGGGGGAGAGTGGGGAGGGAGCCAGAGATACCCAAGTGTCCGTGGGGGAGAAGCAGAGCAGGTAAGATGTGGGGGGTGTGGGAGGTGCGAGCAATGAACCAAAGGCCAGGAGTCCCTGGAGGTAAGCAGGCACATTTTTAAAAGTGTAGTGTTGAGTGAGAAAATAAAAGTAATAAACAGAATGGGGTCTGTGACACAACAGCGTGTAAGGAAATTTCTTTGAAAATGAGATTCTTGAAGGTGCACAAATATTTAAGGACAGGTAGAAATTTATTCAGAGAAGGCGATGGCACCCCACACCAATACCCTTGCCTGGAAAACCCCATGGATGGCGGAGCCTAGGAGGCTGCAATCTATGGGGTCCCTAAGAATCTGACATGACTGAGCAACTTCACTTTCACTTTTCACTTTCATGCATTGGAGAAGGAAATGGCAGCCCACTCCAGTGTTCTTGCCTGGAGAATCCCAGGGGCGGGGGAGCCTGGTGGGCTGCCGTCTGTGGGGTCGCACAGAGTCGGACACAACTGAAGTGACTTAGCAGTAGCAGAAATGTATTAGAAAGAGTGAGTCAGTGGGTGTAAAAGAAGGGACTGGGAGGATCACGATCTGGGATGAAGGAAAAATAGAAAAAAGGAGCAGAGAGAGCAAGTCTTAGAGGGAATGATTAAGACAGAGTATCAGGAAGTGAGGAGCATGATTAACGGCACTCTGAAAAGTAAAAGTTAGTCGTGTCTGAGTCTTTGTGAACCCACAGACACGGCTACGGCCCGTGATATTCTCCAGGCAAGAATACTGGCATGGGTAGCCATTCCTTTCTCCAGGGAATCTTCCCAAGGCAGGGACTGAACCCAGGTCTCCTGCATTGCAGGCGGATTCTCTACCAGCTGAGCCGCCAGGCAAGACCTGACAGCCCTCCACAAACATGCAAACCGAAGTATTCCCAACAAAAGCATAAAACAAACAAAAGCAGGCACTTGGGAGAGGCCTCCCAGAATGAGTTTGGAAATATTTCTTCCTCTGCAGATTTATGGGAAACTTTGAGTAGGATAGGAGCTAACGCTTCACTAAATGTTTGGTAGAAATCTCCTGTGACGTTATCTGGCCCTGGGCTTTTGTTTGCTGGGAATTTTTCCCTTTTTCAATTGGTTTTTTTTTTTTTTTTTTTTTTTTTTTACTGGTAATTAGTCTATTCATTAGTCTATTCATGGAGAAGACAATGGCAACCCACTCCAGTACTCTTGCCTGGGCGGAAGAGCCTGGTAGGCTACAGTCCACGGGGTCGCGAAGAGTCAGACACAGCTGAGTGATTTCACTTTTCCTTTTCACTTTCATACATTGGAGAAGGAAATGGCACCCCACTCCAGTGTTCTTGCCTGGAGAATCCCAGGGACGGCAGAGCCTGGTGGGCTGCCATCTATGGGGTCGCACAGAGTCGACACGGCTGAAGCGACTTAGCAGCAGCAGTCTATTCGTATTTTGTATTTCTCCCTGATTCTTCCAAGACAGTCTTGGAAGTTTGTATATTTCTGTGAATTTTTCTACTTCATCTAGATTGTCTGTTTTATTGACATATCTCTTACAATCCTTTGCATTTCTGTGCTGTTTGTAACTCATCCTCTTCCATTTCTGACTGTATCGATTTGGGTCCTCTTTTTTTCTTGATGCGTTTGACTAAAACTTTATCAATTTAGTTTATCTTTTCAAGGAGCCAGCTACTCTGGATATTTATCTAAAGAAAATGAAAACACTAATTAGAAAAGATATTTGCACCCCTATGTTCATTACAGAACTATTTACAATGGCCAAAAACAATGGGAACAACCTAAAAAAAAGTGCCCACTGATAGATGAATGGATAAAAAAGAGTGGTATACATACACAATGGAATATTACATGGCCCTAAAAATCTCACCATCTTCAAAATCAGTGATGGACCTAGAGGGTGTTGTGCAAAGACACAGAACGACAAAGAACGACAGAAGGACAAATGCTGTCAGTTCAGTTCAGTTCAGTCGCTCAGTCATGTCCGACTCTTTGCGACCCCATGAATCGCAGGACACCAGACCTCCCTGTCCATCACCATCTCCTGGAGTTCACTCAGACTCACGTCCGTCGAGTCAGTGATGCCATCCAACCATCTCATCCTCGGTCGTTCCCTTCTCCTCCTGCCCCCAATCCCTCCCAGCATCAGAGTCTTTTCCAATGAGTCAGCTCTTCGCATGAGGTGGCCAAAGTACTGGAGTTTCAGCTTTAGCATCATTATGATCATTTACAAGTGCAACCCAAGAAACAAAACAAATGAACAAAAATAGCAATACAGAAGTAGAGCTATAAACATGAAGAACAAACAGGTGGCCGCCAAAATGGGCAGGAGGGGAAGGAGTAAGTGAACAAAGTGACCGATCAAGATGAGTAGGAAATGTCTGCAGTATGCTCATGATAGGTATGGCAAATAAGGAAAAATAACTCTTACCTATTTCTTAATAGAAGACAATCAAGAAAAAGTGGGCAAAGACTTGAACTTCATAAAACAGGATATCGAGATGGCCAATAAAGACGAAAACGTGTCCAATTTTATTAGTTGTTGGGTACATATATTTGAAAACCAGAAAGAACTCCAGCAGTGTTCTCACATAAATGGCTTACCTTTTAAAAACCGACCACACCAAGTGTTGGTGAAGGTGTGAAGCAGCAGAAACTCAGATAGTACCATTGGGAGTGGAAATGGTCGGTAACTTTGGGAAGCTGTTGGACATTGTCTATCGAAAATGAACATCGCCTCCTCTCTGACCCAGCCATCCTACTCTTAGAACCGAAATGTGTCTGCACATGCCCCAAAAGACATGTCCGCCATGGGGCAGTGTTCTATTAGCCAAATGCTGGAAAGAACCTGAGTGTCCTTCGTTAGTATTAATAGAATAGATGAATGCTCAGCATCAGTTCCTGCAATGGACTCTAGCAACGGGAAGGGATGCCCCACTGGCACCCTGGACCACAGGGATGCACCCCACAGACCTGATGTGTCTGAAAGATGCCGGACTCAAAAGAGGGCCAACTGTGTGATACCATTTATGTAAGTTTAGGGGGGAATCGATGGCCATACAGTAAGAACAGTAGTGACATTCAGTGGGCAATGGCTGGGAGCCGCTGCAAGGGAGGCTTCTGAGCTGACATTTTTATCTCCCTGTAGGCGGCAAGAGTGTCCTTTCTCTGTGTGCCTCACTCATTCAAGCCCTTTAGATCATGCTCTTTAATATTTTCTAAAAGAGGTTATCTTAAGAGGAATAAGAGAATACCACTGAGTTCACAAGACTGATTGAAACATGGAGCGTTAAAGACACTCCATACTTGTTAGCTTAACTTATTAGAATGGCAAGCACATTTAAGTGCTTTGGAGGTTTGTTTGCTACTGCATCAGCTGAAATGTGAAAAAGAAAAGAAAGTGTATCAGATATACTCATTCCACTTAAAATAAAGTCAGACATTAATCACAGCTGAATCTAAAGGGGTAAAGATGTTATTTTTTAATGTGTGGTTTTAATAAACCAAATAATAGTTTCTAAAACATAAGGCCCTAAGTGACCCTGGAATCACATTTTCGGTGGACACAAACAATTCTCAGGGTCCTGAACACCTCCCCCTGACACACAAGATGTGTCAGCATGGGCCTAGGAATCAAATAAACAGGGAAAGCCAGATGTCATCACCACTGTGATTCAAATTACACTCATCCTGGTCACCACGCGGGTCATTCTTCAGGTGTCAGTACAACTCCCTCCGGGATTCCTCTCCGCGGGGCTGTCTCATCTAGCCACACCCACTGCTACATCACCGAACCACTGTGGTCCTGCTGGAGAGGTTATTGTTTTTCAGCTACTAAGCCGTGTCTGACTCTCTGCAACCCCATGGACGACAGCACTCCAGGCTCCTTTGTCCTCCATTGGCTCCCAGAGTCTGTTCAGATTCATGTCCGTTGAGTCAGTGAGGCTACCTAACCATCTCATCCTCTGCCTCCAGGGGTGATCAAAGTCAACTCAGCCTCAGGTCCTCCTGCACGAGTTTTAAATGGTTAATGTAGTAAATTTTATATTCGTGTGTGCTTCACCATGGTTTTCTTTAAAACAAATATGATGAGGACCCGGAGGTGGCGTTTCCTTCTTCCTTTATCCCAGGGTCTCCCTGGAGACACCGGCTCTGTGACCGCTTAGTTGCCGGCTCCTCCTTGGAGCTCATGTGGGTGCATTCAGGACCCATCCAGGGTGTCCTTGTTCTGATCTCCAGAATCCGTGAATGTGGCCTGTGGGTAAAAGGAACTCTGCAGAGGCCAGGAAGGGTCTGAGGCTAGAGATGACCCTGGGCACCCTGGGCCACTGTGAGGGTCCTTCCAAGAGGAAGACAGGAGGTCAGAGGGGATGTGAGGATGGGCACACACATCAGAGAGAGGCTGGAAGAAGCTAGCTTTGAAGACAGAGGAAGGGTCCCCCAGCCTGGGGATGCTGGCAGCCTCGAGAAGCTGGAAAAAGCAGCAAACAGCTTCTCCCCCAGCCCACCCCTGCCTCAGAAGGCCTGCAGCCCTGCCACCCACTCTGGACTTGGATCTCTAGAACCGTAAGATCGTAAATCCCTGTGGTTTCAAGCCACTACACGCATGGTCATTTCTTCCAGCAGCAGGAGAAAAACGAGTACAGTCTTCAAATACCATCAGTCTCCCCGCCATGGACAGGCCTTTGTTTCTCAGCCCTGACATCACTTCTGTCCATTTGTCTGTCTGTCCTTCCCTAAAGGACTCCTCAGTTATTCACACATCCTGCCTGGGGCCCCCAGTATTAATCTCCTGCCCTCACAGTTCAAGAGCCTCTCCCCAGGCCTGAAGCAAAGAGCCGACTCATTGGAAAAGACCCTGATGCTGGGTAAGATTGAGGCCAGGAGGAGAAGGGGATGACAGAGGATGAGATGGTTGGATGGCATCACTGACTCAATGGGTAGGAGTTTGAGCAAGCTCTGGGAGATGGTGAAGGACAGGGAAGCCTGGCATGCTGCAGTCCATGGGGTCACAGAGAGCTGAACACTGAGCAACTGAACAACAGCAACCTTGGGCCTCACGAATGTAGACATAGCCACAGCCAAACTCCGTTTTGAAGCCCCTTCCCACCTGAGAAGAATTCCGGTCTTCTCGATGGTTCCCCACAGGAGGCCAGAGGAACTGGCTGCCAATTACGCTCTGCTGTTTGGAAGGCATCATGGAATCTTCCAATTAAAGGTATTTTAATTACTCCTACTCCCAAGGCCCGAACCAGATCTTCCCGCCTCCCGATACGGATGCTGGAAAGAGCACAAATGAGGTTCTCCCCAAGACAGACTCTCCAAGGCCTACCTGAGCCGCTATCTTTTCCCTTTGGAATGTACTTTAATTACACACTGCTAGTCACAACACTTTACATCTGAGAAGGAAATTGTATAATCCCTTTAGTGACAATTAAGAGGAAGAATTTGGCTGCAGGTCATCAGGACCATCTCGGAGACATTGCCAGTCTGTTCTCACTTTAATCCTGTTATCTTGTTTCCTTGGGGCACCTTTCTTTATTACTTTCCAAACCTTATCAGGGAGGAGAAAAAACAATCAGAATACTTGCATGATGGTTATCTTGGAATAAGTGGTTGGAATCCATACAGCCCATCTCCAAGACCTGGACACCAAGAAGTTGCTTTGGGAGCTGTTCAGCCCAGGCCTGGAGGAGAAGCTCTGATGCAGTGTCAGTGTTCGAGGCCTCCTGGGGTCCAGCATCAGGAAGGGTGCTCAGAGCATGGACCCTTCCTGGGGGGCAGGAACCTGGCTGACCCTAATGTCTATCCAGGGCAGAGATACACGTGGCCATGGCGGGCACCCTTCCTTTCACACTGAGTCTGAGGTGAGGATTAGCCTCTGCTTGCTTGTGTGGGTAGGCTCTGGCTGAATATCTCAGTGTCCTTAATAAATCTGTGAAGAAAGTCTGGAGACCGTTAACTGTCCTGTCCCCCGTGCAGTGAGGCAAGCCCGTCTTTGATGAGCGCCCTCTCTGTGTTTGGATGAGACTCATATTTTTGCTGCAGGAAAGAGCAGGTTCTGAATCTGTGATGGATCTGCTTCTTTGACTGTAACCTTTGTTTTTCATTGCTTTTGTTACATTGTTGTTGTTGATGTCCAGTCTCTAAGTCATGTGTGACTCTTTGCAACCCATGGACTGCTGCCTGCCAGGTTTCCCTGAGCTTCACTATCTCTCAGAGCCTGCTCAAGTTCATGTCCATTGAGCTGGTGATGCCATCCAACCATCTCATCCTCTGTCGTCCCTTTCTCCTCCTGCCCTCAATCTTTCCCAGCATCAGAGTCTTTTCCAGTGAGTCAGCTCTTTGCATCAGGTGGCCCAAATATTGGAACTTCAATACAACAGGATATTTCTTAGCCTTAAAAAAGAAGGAACTTCTGACACCGGCTACAAAATGGATGAACCTTGAGGACGTTATGCTAAGAGAAATAAGCCAGCCAGTCACAGACAGACAACTACTATCTCATCAGGTGACCAAAGTATTAGCGCTTCAGCCTCAGCATCAGTCCTTGCAATGAATATTCAGGGTTGATTTCCTTTAGGATTTGATCGTCTTGCTGCCCGAGGGACTCTCAAGAGTCTTCGCCAGCACCACAGTTCAAAAGCATCAATTCTTGGGTGCTCAGCCTTCTTTATGGTCCAACTCTGACATCCAGACATGACTACTGGAAAAACCATAGCTTTGATTATATGGACCTTTGCCAGCAAAATGAAGTCTCTGCTTTTTAATATGCTGTCTAGGTTTGTTATTATAATCATACCTAATGACCTACTTCAGGGAACTATGACCCTCTGATTAACAAACTCCTAACACGCTCCTCCTTGAGCTTGGCCACTCCAGGAGATGTCTGCAAGATAATGGTCTTTACTTCCTCAACTCCTTCCCCCATCTCTATTCTATAAAAGGACCTGCATCCAGACGTCATAAGACGGTTATTTTGAGACATTAGTCTGACATCTTCCTGGTCAGCTGGCTTTCTGAATAAAGTATTCTTTGCCTCAATATCTCATCTCTCGGTTAATTGCCCTGTCATGCCCTGAGCAGACCAAACTTGGGCTCAGGTAACATTTTTAAGTTTCAAAGAGTGTGCTTTATTCTGAGCTGCTCTTGTCTTTCTTCCCCATCCACAGGTCCCCATGGAAACCTGGCTCCTCCTTGGAGGTGGAGTCCAAAGGCACCTCTGCCTCCAGCTGCCTGCATGCCGCCTCTGTTCTCTGACCATCGGGCTTAGACAGCATTTATCTCCCTCTATTCCTGTCTCCACATTGTCACTGACCACTCACAGGAAACAAAGGCTTCCAACCATGTGACCTCTGTTTGCCCTTCCTCCTGAAGTCCTCGCCACCTCGATGGGGAAGATGTGGTGTCTTGCTTTCTGTTTGACCCACAGTCAATCACAGGTGGGGTGGCAGGCCTCTCCCAGGCTGTTTGCTGAGTGAATGAACGGGATGTAGATAGTTCAGAAGATCTTATTTGTATAGTCCTAAAAAACTGTAACTCAGCTTCCAGATTGCCAGGTGGCCTTGGACAGCCATCCACAGTGGCACTCTGGGCCTCCATTTCCCCATGGATTAACCACAGGGAGTGATTGGGTGATTCCAGAAGCTTCTCCCTGCTCCATGTCTTTGCCAGTATGATATATGATAGAAAATAATTCACAGATCAGTGGTTGCCACCAAAACCTTGGCTTTCTCTGCCTACTGAAGCTGAATAAAAAATACAGAGACAGAGTCTGAAGGAAATAGAAAGGTGGCTTTAATCCTCAGGTGGGGGAAGGGAGCACACAGCAGGTTCCTGTCTCAAGAACTGTGCCCCGACCCCCACTGGTGAGGAGCCTGGGGGATTATATAAAGTGAGGGCCCACACTCAGGGGTCAGTGGTGAGGAGCAAAGCGATGCAGGGGACACGGGCTTGATCCCTGGTCTGGGAAAATTCCGCATGCCACGGAGCAGCTGAAGCCTGTGCCCCACCACTCCTGAAGCCCTTGTGCCTGGAACTTGTGCTCTGCAACAAGAGACAGGAAGTGGAATGAAAGTCGCTCAGTCGTGTCCGACTCTTTGCGACCCCACGGACTGTACGGTCCCTGGAATTCTCCAGGCCAGAATACTGCAGTGGGTAGCTGTTCCCTTCTCCAGGGGACTCTTTCCAATCCAGGGAATGAACCCAGCTCTCCCGCACTGCAGGCAGATTCTTTACCATCTGAGCCACCAGGAAAGCCCATGCCTACTGGAATGGGTGCCCTTTCCTTCTCCAGCGGATCTTCCCAGCCCAGGAATCAAACTGGGGTCTCCTGCATTGCAGGTGGATTTTCACCACCTGAGCTCTGAACTACCAGCGAAGTCCGCATATGTTGCTGAAGCCTTCTTTCTATACTGCAAATAGAGAAAAACTACAGGGGGTGACCCGTGAAGAGTGCTGTAAGGTGAGCCCCAGATACAGGACGTAATTAACATGCAGTCCAAGCACAATAGGTGCAAAATCCAGCTCACTCCAAGCGGAAAAGCCAGCTTAGCCACAGGCTACACATCAGCAATGGGCTGCCGTCGGGGTAAAGTACACGCCTGCCAGTGCAGGAGACACAAGAGACGCAGGTTCGATCCCTGAGTGGAGAAGATCCCCTGGAGGAGGGCAAGGCAACCCACTCCAGTATCCTTGCCTGGAGAATCCCACGGACAGAGGAGCTGGTGGGCTGCAGCCCATGGGGTCACAGAGTCGGACACGGCTGAAGCGACCTAGCCTGCGTGCACAGGTTAGGAACAGGTGAAGAAAAACTCAAGCCTGCTCACTGTTCTCTTCATCTTCTTTGCTCAGGGGGAGGGAAAGCAAAAGCCATTCCTCTTTTTTCCTCCTCACTGCAACACAATCTTCAACATACAGACCCTCAATGACACTGAGTTTATAAGGGGAAAAAAAGATACCAATGATGTGAAAATCACAAACAGAGCCAAAACTCTGGTGTCAGAATCGGTTACATGTGTCAAAAAGCTGCAGAAGCCATAGCTGGTTGGATGGCAACAGTCATCAGCTGCTATTTATTCATGGGGCGGGCAGAGTAACAAAGGAAGTCTCTCTGTGGACATCGACTACAGAGGCTAGTGAAGGAAAGCTTTTAACTAGAAACTTCCAGCTCTTCCTTCCCCAAAAGGGGACCCCAGACAGCCTGGGCATCTGTCCCTGGCAGGATCAGCCCTTCCAGCAGCGGACAGGTGGGTAGAGTCCAGAACAATTGGCTGCCTGCCCCTGCAGATAATTGAAGACAGGGGAACTAAGAGTCTGGCATCTCCCCTTGGGTGAGTAATTTGACAGCTTGACAGAGAAGGGAGTTTCCCTGTTCCTCAGCTCAGAAGGCAGCTTCCAATCCCCGGTCTATTCCCATTTCAATACAGGCTGATTTCCAGCTGCTAGGGACACCTGGGGTTCTTTTCTATTGAATCTGCATCTCAATGATTGGCAACTGCAGGGGATGGGGAGCCAATTTTTAGCTGCGAGCTTATCAATGCAGGAGTCTGCCTGAGGTGAACTTCATCTGGTCCCTGGAAGGGCTTCCCCCCACCCCAGCTGCAAACTTCAGAATGAAAGGAAGGATGTCAGTACAGATCAGGAGGGTCACTGGGCAGGACATTCAGCATCACAGCGATCAAAAAGGTGTCAGGACGCCTCTGGGATGACGCATGGGGAACGGATGAAGAGCTCTTCTTGAGAAACAGGCAGCTTTCTTCTTCAAAGCTCTGGGGTTTCAAAGTCCCCTAGGGAGGAAGGGAAAGTGGGTGGGAGATGAAAACTGGGTTCTGAAGACATGTTAATAAGTGTCTTCTTGGAAGACAGAGCAATGCCCTCTGAGTGATAAGGCTGTGCATGAAAGGGCAGCTTCCCTGTTATCTGCAGCAGCTGAAGGTCCCCAGAGATCAGGGCACAAGCCCTCACCAGATCTCCAGGGAGGAAACCAAGGCACACGGGGCTGGGGGAGTGAGGGCTGGCCAGGTGTCAGAGATGTGATGCTTGCCAAGGCGTTAACTTGCTACCGTTCATCTGAAGTGCGGACACCTTCCGGATGTCAACTGAGCATCAGAGCAAGGGGGAGACCAACCCGTTCAATTTGTGGAGAGCAGTCAGCGCCTGGACCTCGGCCAAGCTGGACCCTGTAGGTGAGCTCTCAGGGCTCTGTGCACGGTTTAACTCCTGGCAGCCCAGCCCTCAGTGACAGCCAACATCCAGCTTGTAATAGAGTGAGAAAGAGAAGCACTGAGACAGACAGGCCGGGGCTGGATCCTGGTGACCTTGTCAACCAGCTGACTTTGGGGCTCATTAGAAGACCTCTCTTCCGTCCCCAGCTTGCTCACCAGTTGCTATGGGTTACCATCTCTCTGCTGGGAGTGCTGCTGAGATTAACATCTAAGATGTGTGTGAAACATTGAGGAACTCCCCCACAGCTTTCATGAGAAATGAGAAGGTGACCCCCCATCAGCCACTCGCTCTTGCCCCAAGCCCAGGGAGACGAGAGAGGCTGCAGGGGGCAGGGGCCACGGGAGAGCATGGGCCACGGGAGAGCATTGCCCACAGGTCCTGACCTTGCCCAATCACACAGGCACAGAGGGACTGGCTGCGAGCAGGCCCTGGCTGGTCCCAGAAGAGAGAAGGGGTCTCACCGCCCCAGCAGCCTCCTGGCAGCCGAGCCAAGCCCAGACACACATTCTACAAACATGGCAAAGCCTCCTGACCCGGCCTCTGCAAAACTCTCCCCAAGTTCATTTATGCATCTGATGGACTTCCCAGCAGAACCACAACAGAGTGCTTCTAAAACGTGAGGGATTCTCAGATGTACCCAGAAAACTAAATAGCTAAGGATGACCGAAACCTATTGCAACAAAGAAGAATAATAAAAAAGAGACTCACATCAAATATGAAGTTGTATTATTATTCAAAGCAATTAAAGCAAGAGAGTGATGAAGCAAGGGCAGACATAGAAAGGAAAATGAAGTCTCCAGAAATAGAGCTAAAGAAACAGAATTTCAAGGGATGGAGACTGCTGATCTGACGAATGGCCAAGAAAATGTGAGGTGTAAGCGTTCAGATATTTAAAAGGTCCAACCCGCACCTCAGAGCATACTCCAAAATAGATGCATTAAAGAGAAAATCATATAAAAAAGAAAATCATGAAACTTAGAGTAAAATGCAGGAAAAAGTTATCTCATCTCAAAGCAAAGTAAACCAGATCTTTAAGAGCAAATAGTAATAATAATGAATTCATAGAGAAAGTTCGTGTAGTAAACTGCATAAAGATACTACATAAAAACTACTACAAAATTAACATAAACAGAATTCAGTTTTAAAAATAGCAAAAATAAAATGTCTTAACCATATATAAGTTAAATACCTTCAATATATAAAGTACTCTTCAAAACCAACAAGAAAGCAAGATAATAAGTCAATTATATTGTGAAAAAGGAGGATGATTTGAACATGAGTTTGAGCAGTCTCCGGGGGATAGTGAAGGACAGGGACGTGGTGTGCTGCAGTCCACGGGGTCACAAAGCGTCAGACACAACTTAGCGAGTGAGCAGCAACAACAGAGGAAAAGGAAGAATTAACAAAGAAAACATTTAAAAAGTTGCCGTTGACGGTAATCGCATGCACAGTAGCACTTACCACAGTAAACTAATTTTCACATACTTATTAAAATGAAGTGCTTACCGCAAGCAGAGCTTCCAGAACAGTCAGGACAGCAGCCTGTCGGGGGAAAAATCAAAGGAAAGGTCTGTGGTCGTGCTGGAATGGACTGCTTGCTACTGACCAACACTCACTATCACCCCTTGACTATGGGACTCCCTTTATAATAACAGGTACCATTGCATGTCAGGAAGTCAAGGGTCACTGGCTCCTTTGTTTAATCTGGTGATGCTGTGTGCAAGGCCGCTGCTGAGTTGGGGCCCCCAGGGGACCCTCCTCTGTCTGAATGACACCTGCAGACCCAAGGGGCCAGAGGAGCAAATGCTCCCGGAGACCACATCCTGTCCTAGAGTCCTGTGCCTTCTCCTCAGGGCCCAGCCAAGGCAGCGATGTTGCAGGACTCACTGCAAACCCTTCACCTGCTCTGGATTCCTGTTCACAGAGGCAGACCTGTTGCAGCTGGCAGCTCCCGCACGCCGGGGGCTAACGATCCCCCGCCTCCCAGGGTGGGATCCTCATTGCCAGCTGACCCAGGAGTGATGTCAGGGTCAGAACCCCGCTCTCAAGTCTGCTTTCCTGGGAGGCGGCTTCTGTCACCTGAGGGCGATTCGCCAGCAGAGGGGAGCAGCCGTGGCGGTCTGCATCACAGCAGCGGGGGCTGGGTGGACACCCCAGTACACACAATCTGTGTGGACATCGCAGCACCACCCACAACCGCTGCCTTCTCAAGACTAAAGGCCATGCAACCAGAGGACACAGAGCAGACTGGTGCACGGGAGGCCAGCTAGGGACGGTGATGACCTTGGTGATGACGATGGCACTGACGGCAAGCAGCGCCATCAACAGTGTGATCACCGGGGCCACGCTTGACTTTTCTCACATGGGACAAGTGTCATGATGAGGAGCCAGCACACAGTATGGCTTTTCAGGCGTCTGCACCTTCCTCTGTTGCTGCTGTTCAGAGCCTTTACGTCCCCTTCCACTGCCGCACGCCAGGCTTCCCTGTCCTCCACTATCCCCCATAGCTCACTCACACTCTTGTCCGTCGAGTCGGTGATGCCATCCAACCATCTCATCCTCTTCCACCCCTCTCCTTTTGCCTTCAGTCTTTCCCAGCATTCTTTTCCAATAGAAAAGACCCTGCTCTTCCAATGGGTCAGTTCTTCGGATCAGGTGGCCAAAGTATTGGAGCTTCAGCTTCAGCAACAGCCCTTCCAATGAACATTCAGGACTGATGTCCTTTAGGATGGACTGGTTGGATCTCCTTGCTGTCCAAGGGACTCTCAAGAATCTTCTCCAATACCACAGTTCAAAAGCATCAGTTCTTGGGCGCTCAGCCTTCTTTGTGCTCCAACTCTGATATCCGTACATGACTATCAGAAAATCCATAGCCTTGACTAGACAGACCTCTGTCAGCAAGTGAAGTCTCTGCTTTTTAGGTGTGTCACGGTTCCCTTCCAAGGAAAAGCCTCTTTTAATCTCACATTGCTGTTGTTCATTTGCTCAGTCATGTCCAGCTCTGCAACTGCAGCCCATGGACTGCAGCATGCCAGGCCTCCCTGTCCTTCACCATCCCCCAAAGTTTGCCAAGTTCACGTCCATTGCGTCGATGATGCCATCCAGCCATCCCATCCTCTGAGGCCCTCTTCCTCTCCTGCCCTCGATCTTTTCCAACACCACGGACTTTAACTTCATAGGGCTGCACTATTGTTTTAACCCTTGGGACATCTTGGCACACTAAGCCATGACCTCCTGGCCTGACTCCTCAGTGCAGAGGCAAGCAGCCCCCAGTGTGCCGGCTCTGTCTGTAGACACTCAGCCTCTCCCCAGCTCCCAGGTTTCCCTCTGTGTGTGCTGGAAGCCACACACTCTCCCCCTGCACCACCAGGCTCCGGCTCCTCTGGCAGGCTTCCAGGACTCTACCAGCGGGAGAGGCTCGGGTGAGATGTGAGAAGCAGACGCAGATGCCGTGCTTCCCTCGGTGGATTCAGGTGC
>SJYX01001577.1:5319-36345 GCA_006410675.1 Oreotragus oreotragus | reverse complement strand
GCGCTGGGCCCACATCTCATGCAGTGATGGAGGACCTGAGTCCCGGGGAAGCTGAGTGACCAGACCAAGAGCCCCCAGTGGGGAGCGACGGAACCAAGACGGACGACACATCACGAGAGGACTCACTGCACGCCGGATGCGGGCCAAGCGCGGGCCGAGGTCAGCATTCAGTCTTCCAAACGTCTCTCAATGGGGCTCGATTATTTTGTCCATTTTACAGATGAGGACACTGATGTTCAGAGACTCAATCGACCCTGTGAGATTAGTGCTACTAGTATTCCCCATCTCTCAGAAGAGGAAACCAAGGCACAGAGAGGCCAGGTAAACATGCCCAAGATCACGGCCACTCACTGGAGGGGCCCCCTGAGACATACACAGGAGTTCTGGTGCCGGGAGCCACCATGGTGAAGTCCTACTTCCGTTTCTCAAGTACAGTAAGTCCCAAGTTGCAAACTTCCACAGATGCGAGCGTGCTACTACCCAGACATCACTGGACTTTTTTTTTTTTCCTGAGGGTAGACAGAATTGAATCCAGCCAGGAACCAGGGCTGTGCCATCAAGGTCAGCGCGCCCCACGCCTCCTACTGCTCGTGATCCTTCAGCTCTACCACCTCTCACCTCCTCTCCTTTCTCCAGTCAGTAACTCTTCTTGCCTGTTGACCCGATGCCCGCCCCTGTATGCCAGCTGCTGTACTGGACTGCTGGACTTTTCAAGGTACTGTTCTATAACACTGAGAATGTTTTCTGTTTGTGTGTGTGTTTAGGTATTATCTGTGTGAAAAAGTATTATAAACCTACGACAGTACAATATTGTGTTAGCTGGGTACCTAGGCTAACTTTGTCGGACTTACAAATTGGACTCACGAATGCATTCTCGGAACAGACCCCAATCTGCTGGGGACTTGCTGCATTTACTGTGTGCCATTCACTCGCAGGTAAAGAGAGGACACACCGACATTCTCCACCATCCCCAAGCTCGTGGGGAGACGGCCAAGGGAGCAAGCCAAATACAGAACAGGATGGAAGCCGCAAGCAGCAGAGGTGGAGAGCTGAGGCTACGAGAAAACAGAAACCATGAGGAGGAAGCGAGGGGACCAACAGAGTCCAGGGTGACGGTGGGAGATGGTGGCAAAGTGGAAAGCAGGGAAAACCCCCGGAGAGGGGCCAAGGCCTCTGTGGGCGCCGGGCCTCCAGCTCCAGGCCCCACGGAGCCCTGAACACACCAAAGTCTGCAACGAGCTCAGACGCGCTGCTGTTTAAGAAGTGACTTCCCTTAGTCAAGGATTCCCTGGTGGCTCAGGTGGTAAAGAATCTGCCTGCAATTCCGGAGGCCCAGGTTCGATCCCTGGGTTGGGAAGCTCCTCTGGAAAAGGGAATGGCAACCCACACCAGTATTCTTGTCTGGAGAATCCCATGGACAGAGAGGCCTATCGGGCTACAGTCCAGGGGGTCACAAGGAGGGGGACACAACTGAGCAGCTAACACTTTCACTTTCTTTCATTTTCACTTGGTCACAGTGAACCACTGTCCACAGCGACACTGTGAACCAAGCCAGCACTCTGGGGTCAGCGCCAGTGGCCCCTCCCCTCATCTGGCTAGGGGTTCCCAGACCCCTCCCCCCACCAGGGAGGGGGCTGCAGGGGGCTGGGCCTTAGCCGGGAGCTCTGGCGGCTTGGGGATCCCTGGAGGGAGGGCTTAGCAAAATCTCAGACTTGAGGTTAGACGGAGCTGGGGTTAGAGCTGGCTGCCCCTCTCCCTGGCCACCGGCCCAGCCTCCCCGGCACCTCATCTGTAACTCGGGGCCAAGGACACTGATCTGGCGGGGTCCGGGATTGGAAAGAATCAATGCACACAGCACTGGAAACAGAGCCTGAATGCACAAAACACTTGGGAACTGGCGCAGGTCTTTACTGTGGCGGCAATCAGCATGAAAAAAACAGAGGCAGAGAGGCAGTCTGGGACACTGGGAATTAATTTACCCAAATCTCGATCCACTTTTTTTTTTTTTGTGGCTGTGCTGGGTCTTCGCTGCTGCACAGGCTTTCTCTGGTTGCGGCGAGCGGGGGCTACTTTTGGTTGCGATCCACAGGCTCCTCACGGGGATGGCTCCCCTTGCCTCACTGCGGAGCTTGGGCTCTAGCGCTCACGGGCTCAGTAGTTGCAGATCCCGTACTCGAGAGCGCAGGCTCAGTAGCTGGGATGTACGGGCTTAGTTGCTCTGCGACTGACCAGGGAACCCACGCCTCCCGCACTGGCAGGCGGATTCTTAACCACGGAGCCGCCAGGGAAGCCCTCGACCCACACTTCCTCTTGCACCTACCTGGCCACGCCCCCGATCTGCTTCTCTGTTGGTCAAGGGTGCTGGACTGAGGAATCTGAGGCTCCCTCTGCTGAGTGGGAAGGACGATTTTGAATTCCATGATCGATTAGTGATGTCTGTCCTGGGCACAAGGGAAGGAGGGCAGTAAGGGCCCTACTGTCCTACTCTAACAATTCTATCAGGACGTGAGAGCTGGACCATAAAGAAGGCTGAGCGCCGAAGAACTGATGCTTTTGGACTGTGGTGTTGGAGAAGACTCCTGAGAGTCCCTCGGACTGCAAGGAGATCAAATGAGTCAATCCTAAAGGAAATCAACCCATTCATTGGAAAGACTGATGTTGAAGCTGAAACTCCAACACTTTGGTCACCTGATGCAAAGAGCTGACTCACTGGAAAAAACCCTAATGCTGGAAAAGACTGAAGGCGGGAGAAGGGGACGACAGAGGATGAGATGGTTGGATGGCATCACCGAGTCGACGGACACGAACTTGAGCAAAGTCCGGGAGAGGAGGGACATGAAGCCTGGGGTGCTGCAGACCATGGGGTTGCAATGAGTCAGACGCAACTCAGAGAACAACAGTAACAAGAATCCCGCCAGAGCTGCATTCAGGCAGTACCACCCTTAAACAGGAGGGCCTCGGTCCCTAGCCCTGTCCTTCAGATCTGTGCTTCTCCAACTTTCACGCACACCTCATCACTGAAGGATCCTATGACAGTGAAGATTCTGATTCCACAGGCCTGCAGCTGACGCCAAGGCAACGGATCTCTGGAGTATGCTGCAGATCAGGGTTAAGGGGGCCCTGCTCACACAAACACAGGCTGCCCTGTTAACGAGACGTCGAGCTCCTTGGCCACGGGGGAGCCGGCGCTCAGCGTCAGCAGTGTGAGCTGTGACCCTGGATGTCCGCTTTCTGAAGGATACTGGCAGGCCCCAGGCAAGTACGTCGTCACATCTCCTGTCCTGTGTCCTTTGAGCAAAACATGGGTACAGTTCCATACAATGGAGTGTCATTCAGCTTTAAAAAGGGAGACACTACAATGAGTCACCACCTCACACCAGTCAGAACTGCTATCATAAGAGTCTGCAAATGACAGGGACCTCCCCGGTGGTCCAGTGGCTAAGACTCTGAGCTCCCAATGCAGGGGGCCCAGGTTTGATCCCTGATCAGGGAGCTAGAGCCCACCGGCTGCAACTAAGACCCAGCACGGCCAAATAAATAAAATAAACATTTCTGAAATGGTTGAAGTGGTAAACTTTACATTATGCATATTTTACCACAATTACAAAAAATGAAAAACAATTACATCCAAATGCCGTGGAGCTTTGTGGATGAGGCCACGTGTGGCACTGGGAACAAGGAGGATGTGAGCAGCAGAAAGATCTGGGTAAGCGAAAGACAAACTCCAGTCGGCCCTCCCCACCAGAGGTTACACATCTCAGGGATCCACCAACCACAGGTGGAAACCACCAGCGACCGGCAGCTGGCTCAATCTACAGATGCGGAGCCCAAGGATACAGGGGTGCATCCGCTCCACAGACTCTGGGAGTCGAGGGAGTCTTGGAACTAACCCACCACCCGGGGGGCTACCGAGGGAGGACCTCGATTCATCCTCAAAAGCCTTCCTCTCAAGGCAGCAATCTCCAGCATCCAGTTTGTCTCTCTTCCCGTTTCAGTTCCAGGTTTCAAAGACACTTGTGAATTGCCCTGGAATTCCCAGTAGTGCGCGTGGCAGCTGAAGGACACATGAAATATTAATGCATTCATGTCACTCCTGAATTTCTACATGTGCAGGACTAGAGGCAATTTGCATAAGGCAGAAGTCCTGTTCTTTTTTTAATGGAAGTATAGTTGATTTACAACGTTGTGCCAGTCTCTGCTGTACAGCAAAGTGATTTGGTTTTACACATATTAATATACACATTACTTTTTAATATTCCTTTCTGGACTTCCCTGGTGGTCCCGTGGTTAAGAATCCACCTGCCAAGGCAGGGGACGCGTTCGATCCCGGTCTGTGAAGCTCGCTTCCACGTATCGTGGGGCAACTAAGCCCGTGGGCCACGGCTCCCAAGCCTGAGCTCCAGAGCCCACGAGAAGCCCTTGAACCGCAACTGGACCCACCCCTGCTTGCCGCAAATACAGACAGCCCACATGCAGCGATGAAGACCCAGCACTGCCGGAACATATGAATAAAATACAGACGGCCCACACGCAGCGATGAAGACTCAGCACTGCCGGAACATATGAATAAAACACTCTTGTCCATGACGGTTTAGGGGCTCCCCTGGTGGCTCAGCTGGTCAAGAATCCGCCTGCAGTGCAGGAGACCTCGGTTCGATCCCTGGGTTGGAAAGATCCCCTGGAGAAGGGAAAGGCTACCCACTCCAATATTCTGGCCTGGAGACTTCCATGGACTGTATAGTCCATGGGGTCACAAAGAGTCGGACAGGACTGAGCGACTTTCACTCACATTCACACGACGGTTTATCGCTGGACCCTGGATAGTTCCTGTGCTACACAATAGGGCCGTTTTACCCATTCTCTGTATGATAGCTGGCGCCCACCAGCCCCAAATTCTCAATGCACTCCTCTCCTTCCTCCTCCCCTTGGCAACCATAAGCCCGATCCCTGTCTAGTCCTCATGTTGGCAACGAGCTGGACATTGGACTTGAGGCGCGAGCAATTTCATTTTCATAAGATGGGTTTCAATTACATTTTCCAAAAACTCAAATAAAATATCTCAGCTTTAACTTAAATACTGCTTGACGTTAAAATGTTATACTCACCCATCTTAACTGAATTTTGCCTTTTCAATTTAATAGGAATTTTTGAATACTTTAGAATCAAGAGTCATATAAACGGTTTCAGTTTCTGACATTTGCTTTAATTTACATTTGTGGAGTCTTTTCATTACATTTTCCACTTGAACCTTTTAGGCCAGTGCTCTCCCAGAGGAATTTCCACAGTGATGGAAATGTTAAATGTCTGTGTTCTCCCGTAGAGCAGCTGCTGGCCCCTGTGACGATGGAGCGAACGTTTGAAATGTGGCCGGTGCGACTGAGGAACTAGNCTTTTCATTACATTTTCCACTTGAACCTTTTAGGCCAGTGCTCTCCCAGAGGAATTTCCACAGTGATGGAAATGTTAAATGTCTGTGTTCTCCCGTAGAGCAGCTGCTGGCCCCTGTGACGATGGAGCGAACGTTTGAAATGTGGCCGGTGCGACTGAGGAACTAGCTTGTTAGTTTTGCTTTACCTTAATGAATTTAGATGTACTTTTTGGTTTTGGCCACAGAGTATGTCGGGTCTTATTTCGATCTGGTGCCCCACGCGCTGGGAGCATGGAGTTTTAACCAATGGACGGCGAGGGAAGTCCCCAAAATTTACTTTTAAATAAGCCACATGTTGCTAGGCCTACAGCCCTGAACGGAGCACCTTTATATTATCACTGTTACTAAAACCCAAAAACAAGTGAAAATCTTGACAGTAAAAAATGATTCTGCTGCGATGAAGTCAATAAAAATAAATCATACAATGGAGCGAACGTTTGAAATGTGGCTGGTGCGACTGAGGAACTAGCTTGTTAGTTTTGCTTTACCTTAATGAATTTAGATGTACTTTTTGGTTTTGGCCACAGAGTATGTCGGGTCTTATTTCGATCTGGTGCCCCATGCGCTGGGAGCATGGAGTTTTAACCAATGGATGGCGAGGGAAGTCCCCAAAATTTACTTTTAAATAAGCCACATGTGGCTAGGCCTACAGCCCTGAACAGGGCACCTTTATATTATCACTGTTACTAAAACCCCAAAACAAGTGAAAATCTTGACAGTAAAAAATGATTCTGCTGCGATGAAGTCAATAAAAATAAATCATACGACATCCATAATAAACTGTGTCTGTCTTCGTTACTCATCCAAGCAAGGCTGCCCAGCAACGAATGCCAAAGACGCGTGTAAAAGTTAACTACGTTCAGCTATCTTTCTACGTATTTTCTTGGCCATGCCCCATGGGATCTTAGTTCCAAGAGCAAGGATCAAACCTGTGCCCCCTTCACTGGGAGCATGGAGTCTTAGCCCCAGGGCCACCAGGGAAGTCCCCCACCTTAAGCTGTCTTTAAAACCATCCAGTCTTCAATCATATGAAGGCCGCCGTTTTACAGCGCTCAGTTCTGTCTCTATAGAAGTACAGCTGTCGAAAGGAGGACAGAACCCATTTTGTCGAGAAGCTTGTCAGCTTGACTTTTAACTTTAGATTATTCAGACAGAGCAAGTGGACTTCTCGGGGACACCGCTCCAGCCCCACAGTGCTGGGGGCGGGCCCGTCAGTGAATGAATGAAGGAGGCCGATGATGGCGTGTTCCGGGAGCCCTGCCAGGCCCGGCCAGGGTGTGGGCAGTGGGGAGGACTAATTCCCTGCATCCGGCAGGGAGCAGCTGATCCTATAACATGCCGCGTGTGAGACTCTCACCCTGCAGCTGTTGGTGATGGAGACTGCTATCAGCCCCCAGGTCTGCACAGGAGGCAGAAGGGCAGAGCAGAGGCCAGGCGGACCCAGGTGTGAATATCCTACCGACTGCGCTACGACCCCAGGCAAATCAGGCAGGAATGAAAACTGCGGCCACTCCCAGGACGGCCAAGGGTCAGAGGAGATGATGTACAGAAACCGAGGGTCGGGACTTCCCTGGTGCTCCCAACGCAGGGGGCCTGAGTTCGACCCCTGGTCAGGGAACTAGATTCCACTTGCCACAACTAAGAATTTAGGAGTTTGCCTGCTGCAACTAAAAAGGTTGCTTACCGCAACTAAGGTCAAAGATCTTGAGTGCTGCAACTAACACCTGGAGCAGGACTTCCCTGGTGGTCCGGTGGAGAAGAATCAGCCTGCCGGTGCAGGGGAGCCGAGTTCGATCCAGGCTGGAAAGATTTCACATGTGTTGCAGCTACTAAGCCCTTGGGCCACAACCGCTGAAGCCCTCCAGCCTGGAGCCGGTGCTCCACAGCCGGAGAAGCCCCTGCTCAACGCAACTGAGAAAGCCCGCTCACAGCAATTAAGACCCAGCGCGGCTGAAAATAAAGGAATATATTTTTTAAAAGGCGATGGCACCCACTCCAGTACTCTTGCCTGGAGAATCCCATGGACGGAGGAGCCTGGTGGGCTAAGGAGATGAAATCAGTCAATCCTAAAGGAAATCAACCCTGAATATTCATTGGAAGGACTGATGCTGAAGCTCTAATACTCTGGCCAACTGACACGAAGATGTGACTCACTGAAAGACTCTGATGCTGAGAAAGATTGAGGGCAGGAGAAGGGGGCGACAGAGGATGAAATGGTTGGATGGCATCATAGACTCAATGGAAATAAGTCTGAGCAAACTCCGGAAGATAGTGAAGGACAGGGAAGCCTGGCGTGCTGCAGTCCGTGGGGTTGGGACATGACTGAGTGACTGAACAACAAAACATCCTGTTTCTTGTCAAAACTTCAAGCTTTTATTCAGCATCTACAGATCATTCTTTCCCAAAACCAATCTTTGTTATGATGATTGCAAAATAGTGATTTTCCAGCTTCACCATTTTATCAGTTGGCACTGTAGTATAAAGAAGAGTCTTCCTTTCTTTCATATCCATCCATCCACCATCAGTATGAACTAAAAATAGATTCCTATCTTTAAAAATGATTTATAACTCATTAATATACTTAATTTCCCCCAGGTCTGGCCAGGGGGAACCCCTTTCAGGCTGACATTTATGTCCCTTGACTATGCCCCCAACAGTTTCTGGCACAAGATGTTCCAGATTTACCCTAACTTTTCCCAGGTTCAGCCTGGACTCAAGCATTACCGAATAGAACTTATCAGAAGTGTCTGCTTTTGAAAAAACTGAGGGTGGAAAAAATATTTTATCATTTTTACTAAGAGATGGGTGACCCTATTTCCTTAAGAATGATCACTTTCTTATACAAAGTAGAAAAATATGGGATGTATAAGTGGCATTTAAAGACATTACTTCAACATTTAAGTCAACACTTTGTGTAGAAACCAGTGAGCAAATGTGCAGAAGGGAAGAGTTGTGTAAGGTGGAATGGAGAAATTCTGGGAATCATGAACTAGCTCTACATACAATTCTGTACATGCAGCCTTCAGAAGTTCTGCATTTGTAAATCTTTGAGGGCAGGATTTGAGGAAAGAAAGTGGGATTTATAAAACTTAAATCACTTTTTTGCAAAATGAAATTAAATTTTAGGTTCTCTTTACAAAGAGTTTGATTGTCTTCCCTCCTGAGAAGCCATCATATGGGCATTTTTATATATAAATGTGTAAGTCACTATCAACTGAAGTACCTTTTGTATCAATACTTTCTTGACTATTCTAATTAAACTCTGCATTGTTCTGCATCTGTGCTGTCCAATATCGTAGCCACTAGCTTTACATGGCTATTGAGCACTTTATTTTAAAAAAATTTTAACTGGAATATAATTGCTTCACAATGTTGTGTTACTTTCTGCTGTACAACATTGTATGAATTGGTTATATGTATACATATGCTCCTTCCCTCATAAGCCTCCCTCTTACTCCCTCCATCCTACTTCTCTAGGTCATCACAGAGCACTGGGCTGAGTTTCCTGTGCAACACTTTGAATATGGCAAGTGCAACAGAAGAACTGGGTTTTAAATTAAACTTAAATTAAATTCTGATTTAAACAGCCATAGCTAATGGCTAGTGATATTAGACAGCACAGCTTTATAGTTTCCTCACATTACTTCTATAGATCTATAAATCTAAATTAGGTATTAAAAACTGAATTGACAACTTTAATGTGTCACTTAGTAAAGGGGTGGATGTGGAAGAGAGAGTTCTGGTGGTTAGATTTCATAAGGACCCATAGCCACAACATAAAGATAACGCATTAGTTTTCAATTTGGGCATAAGGCATTTCCTAGAAGATACTCGTGGAGAAGGCAATGGCAACCCACTCCAGTACTCTTGTCTGGAAAATCCCATGGACAGAGGAGCCTGGTAGGCTGCAGTCCATGGGGTGGCTAACAGTCGGACACGACTGAGAGACTTCACTTTCACTTTTCACTTTCATGCATTGAAGAAGGACATGGCAATCCACTCCAGTGTTCTTGTCTGGAGAATCCCAGGGATGGAGGAGCCTGGTGGGCTGCTGTCTATGGGGTCGCACAGAGTTGGACATGACTGAAGTGACTTAGCAGCAGCAGCAGCACCAGCAGAAGATACTCAAAAAAATAGAGCATGGTGTCATCTTCAGGACCTTCTTTACTAAAAATGTTTGAGTCTTGAGTATATAAAAAGCAAAGAAGATTCTACAACTTAGTAATATCTGAGTANGGAGGAGCCTGGTGGGCTGCTGTCTATGGGGTCGCACAGAGTTGGACATGACTGAAGTGACTTAGCAGCAGCAGCAGCACCAGCAGAAGATACTCAAAAAAATAGAGCATGGTGTCATCTTCAGGACCTTCTTTACTAAAAATGTTTGAGTCTTGAGTATATAAAAAGCAAAGAAGATTCTACAACTTAGTAATATCTGAGTAGTCTGTAATAGTGGTTTAAAAAATGTTGATCAAGAGCTTGTATCGAACAGTTCTTAATGTTAAAAATGACTTATACTTAAATTTCTGACATGAGTAAATTAATTAGGAGATTTAATAAATCATATATGAACTCATTAAAAAATACTATTACAACTTCCTTATTAAAAGATACTATTTTCTTATGAATTGTTAGGAGAAAGAATGAATCAGGTGACCCTACGAATCTGTCAGAAAAGCTAGAAACCATGTGTAAAGCCCATTCATAAGTTTCTTCTAATTGATTATGAAGAAAGTACAAAGATATAACAAAACAAATGTAGGCAAATCCTGTTTTTATAGCTCTTATCAAGTCAAGGCATGAACTGTGTTTCTTACTTTATTTTGTATTTCAGTGGATATTAGTAAACCTAATGATTACTAGCTTACTGATTTACTCCAATTAGGAGAGGCCGTTACTGTCTAGGAGTCTTCTGGATTGTCTCCCAGTCCTTTCTTTACCTCTCATTTTATAAAAACTACAATATTCTGTTTTGGTTGTCTTCTACCTCCTTCTGGAACTGCCTTTATGACTAAGCGATTACATAAAGTTGTTATCTGACATTTGAATATGCTTCTTGTTTTATTTCAAACCATGTTATTTTGGAAACAGCATATACAGGGAAGACATCAGATAAGGAGGCTTGAGGTGATACATCTAAGTCACTATTTCAATTTTCCCATCTGCCAAAATGAACTATCACTTTCCAGTAGTGGTATGGAAATGTTGAGATATTTCATGAGATTGCTGGACAGGTTCAGTTATGCTCACTGGGAACTTTTAGAGGCACAAGTCATTAATATAAAGAAAAACTTTCAGTGACATGTAGTAAGCCAAAATGTTTGTGTAAAATGACATGTAAGCAGGCCAAAGATATCTGTAGTTTTCCAAGTGCCAAACTTACATTTATTGAGCTATTTGCACAGTGGGAAGTTGGTGAGACCGATGCACTATGTAAATGTATCACAATGATTTCTATCTGAGATAACAGACAGTATCAACTAAATTCTGCCAGGAACATAAAAAAAACATTTTTAGACCCATTGGCAAGGGGGCTCAAGTTGGCTGTGGTATATGAGGTATAAGGACTGCACTAGAGGAAAACTAATTTGAAAAGTGTTCATACATCCGGTTCTATTTTTGAGAACTCGAGAGTGACATACCAGATTATTCAGTATACTTAATCCTTATATGTACTGTTCCTTTACAGGGATCATCACTGGACCATTAATCTACAGTAACAATTTCAAAATTCTTGGAAAGTACACACAAACATCTGTTCAGTAAGGGATGTAAGTTGTGGTTTCAATTATATCATGCTTGTTTTTGTATGTGACTATCTGGTCAGGTATATGCAGGTAAGGTCTGTTTTATTTATTACTTCAAACATTACCTATGTTCTTCTAACCCCACACCCATATGTTGGTAAGGTGTGTTGGTTCTACTTCCTTTCTCTCTCTCCAGTCTATCCACTTCACTCAGTCACTATCACCACTCTCTTCATCTCTCCTGAAATGGATTCCTCACCTTGTTTCCTGGCTACTCTAGTTCACTGTCCACAGTGATGTCAAAGAGACTGCTCGCTCCTATGCCTAAGAACCCCACAACAGTGCCCCTCAGATGTAACATGTAAACATGGCACACGAGACCCTTTATGATGGATCCGAGACCTACTTTTCAACTTGTATCACTGCCTCCATCTTATTTTTACGGTCCAGTCACAGTGAGTTCCTTGTAGTATTTCAGAAAGTACTACTCTTTCAGTTACATGCTCATTTTCTTAAAACATCCTTGCTCATCTCCTTTAACCTCCTTGCCTGACTCATTCCCTCCTATTTCATCTGGCTAATTAATATTTATTCTTTAAAATGTCAAGAAATTATTCTTGATCTCTTCTGTTGGTTTCTATTTCACCTTGAGCTTAATTTTATTATATCACTTATGCTGAAGTGTAACTATATCCCTGGGCTTCCCTAGTGGCTCAGTGGCAAAGAAGCTGCTTGCAATGCTGGAGATGTGGGTTTGATCCCTGGGTCAGGAAGAACCCCCTGGAGAAGGAAATGACAACCCATTCCAGTATTCTTGCCTAGAGAATCCCATAAACAGAGGAGCCTGGCGGGCTACAGTTCATGGGGTTGCGAAGAGTTGGACATGACTTAGCAACTCAACAACAACAGCAAACTATGTCCCTGGCAGATTGTGGACTACTCAAGAAACAAAGCTGGACCTCCCTGGTGGCCCAGTGGTTAAGAATCTGCCTGCCAATGTAGGGTATATGGGTTCGACCCCTGGTCCCAGGAAGATTCCACATGCCGCAGAGCAACTAACAAGCCTGTGCGCTGCAACTACTGAGCTCATGTGCCACTACTGAAGCCCTGCAGCCTAGAGTCCATGTTCCACAGCAAGAGAGCAGCCCCTGCTTTCCACAACTAGAGAATGCCCGAGTGTAGCAACAAAGACCCAGGGTAGTCAAAAATGTTTTTAAGAATTAAAAGAAAAAAAAAATGAAGCTGTATCTTGTCTTTCTATTCTGAGCACCCAGCACTGTGCCTGGTGTTTGGTGGGTATTTAAAATATGTTTCTTGAAGGAATTAAAGAGCAGACAAATGAAAAGTCTAAGCTTTAAGCATGTGAAAAATCCACTTGTGTGTAATCAGTTCAGTTTTGAAAATATGATAAATGTCAGGTAAACAATGGAGGACCATTTTAATCACTTGATAGGAATCTTGGTTTCAACTAAACCCAATTATATCTTTCAGGCTAGCTGGAAATTCACAAAGCAAACGGACCACTCATGATATTTTGATAAAAATATAATTGTCACAAATATCTCATGCTAATTTAGAATTAAAAACCAAAAGCAAATACTATCACAGAGTTGAGTTAAAAAACAAAACAAAACCAGAAAATACTTATTTTAGTAATGGGGCAAGATATATACAAGATAAGCCTGGAATATCTTGTAGAGTTAGAATGATGTACTCAAGAAAAAGATAAAACAACAACAATAACAAAAAATCCACGATGATGAGGCTACATCAACATCAAGTAGATACAGGAGTCAATTGAAGGAGTTCCCAATGGACTAAAGCTGAAAAAAATGACCTGAGCAACAAAACAAGCCGTATTAAATTATAATCTGAAGTATAAAGTAGATATCCATGAGTTTTTCTGATACAAATAAATAGGGGTATGTAGACAAATCTGTGCAGAAGAGCTTCAATCATTTATTCAGATACTCTGTCCTCAAGGAGATAGGGCGTAACCCCTTACTTCTTAATCTTAGGCCACAAGTAGTGACTTTCCTTCCAAAGACTACACTGTGGAAATAAGGGGTTACAAAAGTAATTCTTTTTAAGTGAGGTAGTGTCAAACACTACCTCAAACAAAAAATCAAGGTCAACATCAATAGTGTAAATCATGTTGATAATATATTCTTGAAATTATGTAGTAAAAATGGCATTTTACCTCTGTGACTTTCCTCTCAAGTCCAAAAACCCCAGTCTAATCATGAAAAATAGCAGATTCCAACTGAGAAACATTTTGCAAAAAGCCAGTACAGTAGTGTCAAACACTACCTCAACCAAAAAATCAAGGTCAACATCAATAGTGTAAATCATGTTGATAATATATTCTTGAAATTATGTAGTAAAAATGGCATTTTACCTCTGTGACTTTCCTCTCAAGTCCAAAAACCCCAGTCTAATCATGAAAAATAGCAGATTCCAACTGAGAAACATTTTGCAAAAAGCCAGTACCTCTCAAAACTGTCAAGGTCTTCAAAAATAAGTCTGAAAAACTACTGTAGCCAAGAGAAACCTAAGGAGATATGAAACTAAATGTAATGTGGTATCCTGAATGAGATCCTAGAATACAAAAAAGATCTCAGGTGAAAACTAAGGAAATCTGAATAAACTATGGATTTTTTCAATAATAATATATCCTTATTGATTCATTAATTATATAAATATAACATATTAATGTAAGACACAAATATTAGGAGACAAGAGTATGTGCAATATGATAATTCTCTGTACTATACTGCCTGTTGCTGCTGCTGCTGCTGCTAAATGGCTTCAGTCGTGTCCGACTCTGTGTGACCCCATAGATGGCAGCCCACCAGGCTCCCCCATTCCTGGGATTCTCCAGGCAAGAATACTGGAGTGGGTTGCCATTTCCTTCTCCAACTATATTGCCTACTTTTGTATAAATCTAAACTATCCTGGTGGCTCAGATGGTAAAGAATCTGCCTGCAACGCAGTAGACCCAGGTTCAGTCCCTGGATGGGGAAGATCCCCTGGAGAAGGGCATGGCAAGCCACTCCAGTATTCTTGCCTGGAGAATCCTACGGACAGAGGAGCCTGGTGGGCACAAAGAGTCAGACATGACTGTAGCGACTTGGCACACAGCACACACGTCCTAACATCAAGTTTAGCTTTAAAAAATTACAGTGGGAAAAAAAGCCCACACAAAATACATATATATGGGACAAGATATAATCAAATTCATTAGGTTGTAAGTAATATCTTAGTAAGAATCTATCTAATATGATTTTTTAAAATTCATTTGCTTAAAGAAAGAAAAACTTAAATTTTTCTTTAGTGTAAAATCTTCTGATGTTTTAAAATTATTATATTATATATTTAAAAAACCCAACAAAGTGGTAATATTAAAAAAGTCACTGAGTGAGGAGTGAGGAAGTAGAGAAAAGCAAAAAATTTAATAAAGCATGGACTTAATACATTTCAAGAATAACAAAAGTGTAGGTTTCTTCATCTTCATGATTAAGTCTTACATATAAATGGTTTAAATTACTTAAGAGGAGGGTTGAGGGACAGTATGATTATAAACATCTTAAAGAAATTTAAAGTTAGGGCTTGTAAAAATAGTTTTTATGAAATCTACATCAGAGTCAGTATGCACAACAAATATAGGAGGGTGGTGAGAAATAAGCTCCTTAACAATGATGATAAATCTTTACTATTTACATCAAGAATATGAAGAAGGAAAGTTTCTTCCAGTCTCCAACTGCTAAGAGTTCATGAAACCTAAGAGCCCCTCCAAAGATTCCTAGTCTTCACAACTAGAGAAGATGAAGCTGTTACACAGATTAAACTGCTGTAAGACAAGGGAGTCATCCATTCATCTATCCATTCATCAACATATGGAATGCCTACTAGGCATCAGACTTTCTACTAAGTGGTGAGGATGAAAATCTAGTTAGGGTCTTTGTTCTCATAATACTCATTTTATAGTTGGGGAGGAAGACACTCAGTAAAGAAGCCAACCAACCAACCAATACTAAGTGATAAGTATCATGTAGAAAGTTTGAACAGAGTGCCAGGATGGAGTACATACAGCCACACAGAGATGGAGTACTCAGGAAAAGTTTCTCTGAAGAGGTGAAATTTAAGCTACTATCAGTTCTGTCTGCTAAGGGCACCTAGAAGCAACGACACTCCAGCAGCACACTGAGGGTCCAGATCTTTCTTTCTATATACCATTCTTCACTTTAAGGCTCACTAGAGAAATGGTTGGAGAAGGCAGTGGCACCCCACTCCAGTACTCTTGCCTGGAGAATCCCATGGAAGCCTGGTAGGCTGCAGTCCATGGAGTCGCTACAAGTCGGACAGGACTGAGCAACTTCACTTTCACTTTTTACTTTCACCCATTGGAGAAGGAAATGGCAACCCACTCCAGTGTTCTTGCCTGGAGAATCCCAGGGATGGGGGAGCCTGGTGGGCTGCCATCTATGGGGTCGCACAGAATTGGACATGACTGAAGCAACTTAGCAGCAGCAGCAGCAGAGAAATGGTTGATTCAAAGGATGGAGGAGGAAAAGTACAAGATAAGCTTGGAATATCTAAAGTTACACCAGAATGGAAATGCTTACAGAATGGGGGCATGACAAAATGATAGGGAACCCAGGTTGAAAAGACTCCCATTGGCCAAATCTGAGATAATCAGAACAATAAAACAAAATCTACTGAATATATTAAATAGGCAAATCAATAAATAACTGTGGGAAGAATGAAAAAGCTCCTCCTTTAACAACAGAATGGCATTTAATAAATGGAGAATAAGGAAATTAGAAAATCACCATTTGGAAACTGTAAAAATAATAAGGAAAATATGAAGAGAGAGAAAAGGATAGGACAAATATAAGACGTTATCATTTGGGTAACTGAGTGAGGGCTACGGGGCTTTTCTTGGTAGTATTTCTGTGTCTCTTCTGTGATTTGAATTTATCATGTCTGAATAAAAAGTTAAAAGGAAAAAAAAAAGTCTGCTGTGAAGCAGAACAGAGAAATGGGGCAGCAAGCGAAGAAATATGAAACAAAAGGTTTTTAACTTTTATTTTTGGGGATAGGCAGTGAGGAAGTAATTGCAGAAAACAAGAGCCCTTGAGAAGGATAATAGGGTTGAGTCACAGCAGTAGAAGAGGGACTAAAACTTACAACCCAATGACATTCAGAGTTTCAGTCCAGTTGGGGGAGGATGGTAGTTTTGGTGGTAAGAAGATGAATTTTTTTTTTTTAATTAATTCTCTGAGTTCAATGAAGTAGGATGGATTTAGAATTTAGAAGTGAGATGAAAAGATCTAAAACAGTTCTGGAGAGGAAAAAGTGAAGAATTTAAGAGAAGTGCAATAGGACTGTCACAGTGTTTAGGGACCATTTGAATGCAGTGACTGTATATTTAAAACAAGTAGTTCTTTCAGCCACATTGAGATGCTTGTGTGCAAGTACAAAGTAGATGGATAAGTAGACTATCCCCAAGGCTCAGACCCTGAGAGACACAAGGGAAATACACGACGGGGGTTGGGGGCGGGGGGAGATGGGAGGAAAAAGGAGGTAAGTAGTTTGTGCAAGAGCCTAATTATGATGAACCTTGAAATCTAAATTGGGTAAGGAGGGAAGAGAAAGCATCAGTACCTGGGGATGAGATTTGTTAGTATCTGTTAGCTACCAGGCCTGGAATACTGTGTGTGCACTAGGGACAAAGAGTTGATTTAGATGTGGCCCTGCCTTCCCAGAGAAGGCAATGGCTCCTCACTCCAGTACTCTTGCCTGGAAAATCCCATGGACAGAGGAATCTGGCAGGCTTCAGTCCATGAGGTCGCTAAGAGTCAGACACGACTGAGCAACTTCACTTTCACTTTTCACTTTCGTGTACTGGAGAAGGAAATGGCAACCCACTCCAGTGTTCTTGCCTGNCCCCCGCCCCAGAGCTGGGAGAAGTCAGCCAGCTGATTGGCGTGGTTAGAAATGGAAGGTGAGCACTGTTTTCTCAGTTGCCTCCTCTGTTATCTTTGGAGTCTTCCTGATTACATAGAACTCTGTCCTGCTTTTTCACGGAGCAAATAATTTAGTGGGTGGACTCTACCACGTAGGGCAAAGTCTTCAATAATGTAGTACTGCCTATGGTTGAGTGGATATTTCTGCTCAATTTAAGAATAAAGTGTTAGCAATCTCACTTGAGGTATACAGCCAAGGTTTACATTTACCCTTTCCTTGAAGGAGATACTGTGGTTACTCTCTCTCTGTCTCCTGGATTTCATTTTGTTCTGAACTAAGGATAGGGAAAAATTTAAGTTTTCCTAAAATCCAATATATGCATGTACCAGTTAGAAACCTAAGTCAAGAAGTAGCTTTGCAGAACAAAATATCACACAGAGAGAGAAAGAGATTGGCCAAGAGCTTTATCCTTAAGGCTTTAGTAAGTGTGGCCTAAGTAGAATTTTGTCCTTGGTGGATCATTATGGTTTATGACAGCTTTGTTCACAGTCAAGTGGTTTCACTGATAGAGGTAGGACTATTTTTAGCAGGCATAGCTCATAGAAAATATAGATCTTTAGCAAACAAGGATGGCAAGGACCTTAGCAAACTGGGACAGCTCCACTTTATTGAGCAGTCCATGTTGGCCTTGACTTTATAAAGATACAGCTTGATCTTGAACTCCAAAAGCATGACTTGACCTCTGCAGAAACCAGTGAGGCATAGATTTAGACATGATATGTAAGATGATGCTAAGGTGAAAAAGTGTAAAACTGAAAAGTTCTCTGGCAAGTCTGACTTTGTCATCCACAGAGTAGACAGGAAAGAAAAGCAGCTTTTTGGATGGAGCATGTTATGCCACGAGATCCTGTCTGAGGGAAGGCAAAAAGACACAAAAGAAGCCTGGTGGGTGTCATCTTGGTTTGGCAGTTAAATTGGCTGTCAGCTCTCCAATTGATATAAAGTAGACTAGCTCTAACCCAGTTATACACGGCTTAAGGGAAAATCAAACGGTGAGGCCAACTCACAATACCCAGGCTTATGGATAGAATAAAAGAGATTTCACAAGCTCAAATCACAAATTCACCCAGAGAAGGGTCGTACATTTCATTAATGTACAAATGAAACTGTTGGACTGCTTTCAGGGAAATAATAAAGATGATACTTTTATCTTTGTCTGTCAAATTTTTATTTCTCTCTTCCTACTCTTTAAGAATTTAGAAACAAGGTCCTGTCATACAGCACTGGGAACTCTAGTCAACATCTTGTAATAAACTTTAATGGAAAAGAGTATGAAAGAGAATATATACATATATATGCATATATATATGTATAACTGAGTCATTTTGTTGTACAGCAGAAATTAAAGACAGCACTGTAAATCCAGTATACTTCAAAAATATTTAAAAATAATTCAGGTGGAGAAAAGGTGTATTATTTAAAACCTTAATAATAAAGATAACACATTTATTTTTAAATTTTCAGTTAATTTTTTCTATATTCATCTTATCACAATAGTGCAAGATAACATATAGTGATAACAATGACTAAGGGAATGAAAGTGCAATGGTAAAAAATTAATGAATTCAGAATATCTCTTAGAAGCAGGGGCAATAGAACTGGAAACTGGATGTTTAAGAGAGATGAAGAAAATACGGAAAGCTACTTCCCGGGTTGTAGTCTTGATTAATTACATAATTATGATAAATCAAAATAGTAAATGCTGAGAAGTAACAGGTTTGTAGGAATAAGACAGAGCCTGTTTAAATTCAGGGGAGTGTTTACTTGTATTTATCATCTTCAAATTTTAAAAACTGAACTAATATTTTCTCGATCCTTCAAGTCTTACCATGATGAATAAGTAAAATATTCTATAGAAAAGAACCTTTGAAAGTGGCAAGTCTTCTGAAAATACCAAATCCTAACTGAGGCAATTATCCAGGTAATAGAAAGAAAAAGTAATTCATTCCTCTTATCTATAAATCTGAGATCAATAATTGCTCCCATCTTTTAATTTTGTGTAATCTACCATTGACCCTTGAAAGTTTCTTAAATTAGATGATTTAACATAAATGGCAATAGAGATTTTTAAAGAGAGGATTTTCTCTTTTTAATAAAGGAGAGGATATGATAGAAAAACTAATATGAAGGGAGTAACTAATACGTTCCAGGCCCAGGTCACCCACTTTTTAAGTATTACTTTATACTTACCTGATTACTTAATCTTTAGGTCAAACCTGGGAACCTATTATTATGCCCCTCTGTCAAATGAGATTCAGAGAATAAAAGTCACTAAAGGCAGCAAGGTTAGCAAATAAGTAAATCCAGGATTTTATCTGAAGTTTTGATAACAAGAAAATGCATTCAGTTCAACAAATAGGTCTTTAGAGTCCCACTGTATGCAAGGTGTCCTGGCCTGGCTGTTGGTCCCAGCAAACTTCCCAGTTCCATAATAGGAACAAAACCAAGCAGGCATAAAAAAGTGAGACCAGCGCCCTAGGCCATAATCAATATTCACTGCACCCTTTTACCTCCAGGGATATGAGTTTCGCTAATGCAGATTAAAGAGTTTTGGGTAGTGATTCTGGACAAAAAATCTGAGACCAGAAGCTTTAAGACTGTTGCCCCTAGTTTAGCTGACATTTTTTCCCCTCCATAACAGATAATAATCTTCCCCAACAGTTACATACTTTCCTAAGTTTATTTATGTAGCAAAATCGACAGCATTGCCAAGTGGCTATGAGGGGAGGGGAAGGTGAAGAACTCATATGCATAGCAAAGTTCTAGGTTAGGCATAGAGCAAAGTGATGATTCAGATCTACCAATCCCTCTTCTTCCCCTGCTGCTGCTGCTGCTAAGTCACTTCAGTCGTGTCCGACCCTGTGTGACCCCATAGACGGCAGCCCACCAGGCTCCCCCATCCCTGGGATTCTCCAGGCAAGAATACTGGAGTGGGTTGCCATTTCCTTCTCCAATGCATGAAAGAGAAAAGTGAAAGTGAAGTCGCTCAGTCTGTCCGACTGTTAGCGACCCCATGGACTGCAGCCCACCAGGCTCCTCCGTCCATTGGATTTTCCAGGCAAGAGTACTGGGGTGGGGTGCCATTGCCTTCCCCGCTTCTTCCCCTAAATAGAGCAAATTACAAAGAAGTCATTATTTTCCAAATGATGTCCTTTGAAAATATTACCCCAAACTGGGATATAAGGTTGATGAACTGTCTGTAAGTATATACAGAAGCCATCTTGTAAAAATGCCAGATTTCTCAATTTCAGAACCAGATTAGGACTTTAGACACTTCTGACCATGAAGTATGTGTTTATGGATGTATTCAATATCCATTCAACTTATTTTTTCCTCTACTGAAGTGTAACTTGCATTAGAGCAGATGATTCTGGTGGTGTAGATTATGACCAAAAAAATATGGCCCAGAGAATATAGTGGTTGCTTATTAGATACTCTTGGATTTTAGCATTCAATAATCTGTTTTGATCTCATTCTTTTCTGCTTGCAAACCACTTTAATATACCATAATATAATGAACTTCTGTAAGGAAAAAAAAAGGATTCTGTTGTATAATTGGGGGAATCCTGGTAGAACTTGAAATCACAGTTTCTGAGCTGTTTCAAAACAAAATTCTGCATTAGACTCCAACTGAGCAGTAGGAAAAAGTATATTTTTTTGTAAATGTAATATATATTTTAATTACATGATTACAATTATTGTTAGTTGCTTATCTTAGTCTGAGCAGGTTGCAGTAACAAGAACCTTAAACTGGATGTTTAATAACAGAAATACAGTTTCTCACAGTTATGGAGGCCAGAAGTCCCAGATCAGTGTGTCAGCACAGTCTGGTTCACGCTTTTTCTGACTTGCAGGCAGCCACCTCCCACTTGGAAGGACACCTTCTTAGGTCCTCATGTAATCTTTCTTCAGTGCTCCCATGTGAGGAGAGAGAGAGCTCTCACTTGTCCTTTTCCTATAAAAACACCAATCCTACTGGATTAAAATCCCTGCCCTTTGATCTCATTTAAACTTATTTTATCTCTAAAAATCCTGTCTCCAAATATAGCCATATTTGGGATTAGGGCTTCAACATACGAGTTTTAGGGAACACAGTTCATTCCATTGCATTGACAATGACAAATGTTTCTTTTTTAAACATTCCCACTGTAGCTTTTGGAGAAGGAAATGGCAACCCACTCCAGTATTCTTGCCTGGAGAATCTCATGGATGGAAAGGCTTGGTGGGCTAGAGTCCACTGGTCGCAAACAGTCAGATACGAATGAGCGACTTCACTTTCACTTTCACTGTAGCTTTGTACAGTCTTCTAACAGACAATAAATACTCCATGGTAGAGATGTTTTGTATGCATTTTACCTTATAAAAGTTTTTAATTAATATCTTATATTAATACTAAGTATACTAAGTAAAATTTTTGGAGTGGTGCATTATGTATATTTGTACTTTTTAAAATCTAAATGCTTGATGAGAAAAATATTTATTTTCATTTGAAAATGTAGCCTCAATTTATACTTGAATGTGCACTTTCCATTTAGGGCTTAGAAAAAACTTGAAATTATGGCTTATGATGAGGATCAATAATTTAAAAAAAAATAGCAGCCTGATCAACTGAAAATAAATAGATATATAAATAAAGAACATTCTATTGATTCAAATAACCTATTTATCAATGAATAGAATGAAAAATTATAAATCAACATAGCACAATAATTAAATTCATTGGTAATAAAATATACGTGAGTTAAAAATAAAGAGCACACTTAATGTCTAACAAATGACTAAAAATCATAAATTTACAATGATGATAAACCTTTAAAAAGTATCTTCATACAGTACTGTTTAAATTATGTAATAAGATTCTCATTTAAAAAGCCATAAAAATATTCACAGCTTTGACCATAGACTCTTTCTACTAGGAATATTTCATGAGAATATTATTCAAATATTTTTCTAAATTAGAGAAATAGAAGGATTTATATGTTTAAAATGAAGAGAAATGCTGTGCAATTTTACCTAAATGAAAATTTATGGAACCATTTAAACAATTATGAAGATTATAGAAAATGGGAAATAGTTTATAATATAATAAGTGAAACAAGCAAAACAAAAATTATGAATACCTCAAGTTTATAAGAAAAAAGTATGCATACAGACAGGAGTCCACAGGCAACATTCAAGTGCACACATATACACACACACAGCTATTAAAAACTTGAATTTAGGGTTTTGAGTCATCTATTTTCAATTTAAAAAAAATTTTACTATAATATTTAAATGACAAGTAGTCTATGAATATATATATGACAAAATAAATTAAAATGAATGTATAATCAACATAGCATTTTCATATACCTCATATTTCTGCACCCAGGAGTGTTTTTTCCTCTATTTAGCTCTAGCAGCAAAAGCCAAATGAAAAGGAAAGGTAAATAAAACTCAACTACCACAATGCAGGACATAGTATGACAAGTTTAAATAATACTTAGATTGTATTATAATAAGGTCAATAGCCAAATTTATAAATCCATACATGCAACATGGGAGAATGCAGAGAAGTAGAGAAGCATTTTAATATATCTAATATTTTTAATTTTTTATTTTGTTCTCAGTTGCTAGCACAAGGCCTTTACAATGCAGTGAAAGTGAAAGTCACTCTGTCCTGTCCAACTCTTTGAGATCCCATAGACAGTCCATGGAATTATCCAGGCCTGAATAATGAAGTGGGTAGTCTTTCCCTTCTCTAGGGGATCTTCTCAACCCAGGGATTGAAACCAGGTCTCCCGTGTTACAGGCAGATTCTTTACCAGCTGAATCATAAGGGAAGCCCTGTACAACGTAGGCACTCAGTAAATAATCATTGAATTGAGTTACATTTTGTAAAAAGCATATGATGAATTAGATGTTAATATATGGGTTTCTTTGCATAAATTATCTTATATTAATTTATGTAAATAAGGAACTTCCATATTGCCTTTGGATTAGATGAAATGACTATAAGGAAAATAATATAAACTTTCTAATTAGATATTGTAGGTACATAATAAATATTTCTTGAATGAATGAATAAGTTAATACATAAATAAATACATTTTCTTACTTTTCTTTACATTGCTCTTCCTGTACATATTACTTATATCAGTGTTTCTCAAAGTGGTCCCCAACCAGCAGCATTAATATTACCTGAGAACTTGATACAAATGCCCACTCTCAGCTGATCCCAGAAGCTCTGGAAGAAAGGCCCTTGACTTCTATGATTTGACAAGTTGTCCTGGTGATTTTGATGCAAGTGATGCAAGCTCAAGTGGAGAACTAATTATCTAACCCAACAAACAATGCTTAGACCATGGATTCAGTAGTCCCGCATCCCAACAAAACAAGAAAAAGCAACTGGGTTCACAAAACACATGCTTTGAAGATAACATATATAAATGTCAACTTTAGTCCTAAAGATTTAAGTGGAGTTTGAGAAGAGTTTTAGTAAAAACTTCAGTTGAAGACATTAATGATATAGAGCATCAAAATCTGAGAGCCATAGATAACCAAATATTTATAGGAAATCCCTAAAGTAAAGAAAAATAAAGTGTGCTTGAAAATAGGATTTAGGTAAGCTAGGTCAACATTTGATCAATGTATAAAATGAAATCCACATAGGGCGAAAGACCGAGAACCTAGTTTGCCAAAAAGGCCAACCAAGGGGTCCCCCTGGGAAGAAATCTATATTTTGGATACTTATTTTAAAAAATGAGTTTGGAAATCAACTTTGTCATTCATCAGGGAACTCACACAAGGGAAACTCTATAAGCATTTCTGTTGTGAGACAATCTTCAGACAAAAGTCTAAATCCTATTTCTCCAGAGAATCCATTTTAAGGGGAAGGCCAATAAATGTGATCAGTGTGGCTTAACATGCTGTCAAAGATGATATCTTCATGTTTAGTCACGAATCCATACAGGAGAGAAGCTATATGAAATAAAATCAGTATGAGGAGAAAACTTTAACTAGACATGTCTTGCAAAAGCCACATAAGAAGCATTCTTAATGCACATGCAAGTCAGTTATGGGTTGCTTGCTCTTAAAGAATTACTTATGCCACTGTATCACTTTGTTGCTGGAGGTAAATGAATAAATTCTATCCAATGAGACAAAAATTACATGTGTGGTTACTGTGTATAAGGAAAAAAAAATTAAGCCTACAAAGGTTATAAAAAACTGAAAAAGCATAATGCCTTTCCTCCGAGAAGACTGCAATCAACCCACAGTGATAACTCAAATGTACTCAAATTTCTAAAAGTTAAAATTATAAATGTTGCAGATGATGTTTTCCAAAAGTAATAAAATAAAAGGAGAGGATGCATTTTATCCCAGTGAGTAGAATCTGGAGAGGAAGTGGAATATGAGATGAAATTTGAGAATATGTAGATAAGGTTTCAAAATGTAAAGAATCATAGACAGAAAACCCTGAAGTGGGGAAGGGAGGAAGGTCTGGGGAAGAATGACAGGAATTGAGAGAGGGAAAACATGCTATGGTGGGCAGAATACTGCCCCTTCCAAAATATGTTTATGTCCTAACTCCCAGAATATGAGGATATGCCAGGTTATGTGACAAAAGGGAATTAAGTTTGGACGTGGGATTAATATTATCGATCACCCGTCTTTTAAGATAGGTTCTCCTAGATTATCTGGGTGGTCTCAATCAGTATGAGGAGAAAAATTCAACTAGACATCTCTTGGAAAAGCCACATAAGAAGCGTTCTTAAAGCTTCTTTAAGAATGAGAGAAAGAAATATATTACAAAATAAGCAAGGTTAGAGTGATGAAATTACAATTTTTAAATACAGAGGAAAGAGACCCACAAGGTAAGGAAAAGGAGAAGCTTCTAAAAGCTAAAAAGGCAGAAAAATAGCTTCTTTTCTCTAGCCTCCAGAAAGAAACAGAGACAGGATGACACCTAGATTTTAGCCCGGTGACAGTCATTTCAAGTTTGACATCCAGAACTATAAGACAATAAATTTGTCTAGTCTTAAACTACCAAATTTAGGATAATTTGCTAGAGCAGTGATAGTAAGCAATAAACATGGATCATGGGAAATGACTGAATCACAGTGTGTTCTGTAGAATTTAAGGCAGTACATGGAAGACAGACTAGTCCCATGGTGAGAAGATAGATCTACTTCTGTATGTGGGGTTTAGAACCTGGGGTAAAATGGAGAAGTCGTAGCATTTCAAAGGCAGATAAATGAAATATATATACTATTAAAGAAGACAAAAGAAACCAGGGGAATAGGGGAGACAATGAAAAAGTGTCAGTTTGGAACATCTGAAATAGTAAAGTTATTTTTATTTTTAAAAAGTAGAAGATATATTCATTGAATCTGTACAGTATTTTATACATGCAGATTGTGGCAGGAACTCAACTGCTCACCAAAATTAAATTTCTCCTTCTATCAAAATGGGAATCATAGCTAGATACAAATCTAGACTAATTTCCCAATCTCCCTGGCAGTTAGATTATGAAACTAGACTCTCTCCATTGGAATGTGACCATAAATGATGTGGGGTAATTCTTGGCCAGAATTCTTAAGAGTTGGTGTTCCACTTTCACACTGCCTTTCCTCTTTCTCCCTGAGGGAATACAGAGCCCCAGGCTAGAGAGGAACAGGCTACCAATATGACTGATGGGAGGAGAATTGCTCTGTTTAAACAACCTCCCAGAACACTTACATGAGAAAGAAATAAACTTCTATTTTCTCAAGTCACTGATATTTTTGTTTCCCATAGCTGACCCTGCCTTAACAAACACATAAAGCACATAAAGTAGAATTTCTGGCACAAAGTGTGACATTGGTAAATCCAGTTGTGACTTTCTTTAAATAATGTCAAACTCTATCTGCAGATTTAAATAGTCTCACCCAGGATCATGGACATCTAACTCCTTTCAACACTAAGCTTCTTCATCCATTTGCAAAGACAAGACAGAAATGTAACTCTTTAGAAACATATTATGTTGCATAAACTGAGAGAAAAAAACTATATTAAACTTATCAACAAGACATAAACAAAAGAATAATTCAAAGGAAAGGGAAAAGACCAAAAAAGAAAGGAGTTCATTATCACTCCAACTGAGAGATCTCCAGGAGCCTACATTTTCATAAAATGAATGTACACACACGCACACACAAATATAGAGTAACTAAGAAAATCCCTGTTGACTCAAAAGTGATGAGTTGATAGTAGTTCATAAGTGATTTGTGTTACCGTACAGGCCATATTTCTCAAGGATGACAAAGAAGGAGCCAAATGAATGGCTTCTAGAGGAAGACTTTCTAAACAAAAACTTCGTCTACCTTTATATGTTTTACAATGAACTACAAATGTATCACCTCGCAGCTCATTAAGCTTAGAGAAGGAATAATTTAGCTAATCATTATCCAGCCTTAATGATGCATGGAAATGGGCTGAGCTCAGCTCCAGGCAGGATGACCTTATCTGAGGAAAGGGCACCCAGGCCACTGTAGCTACTTCCTGCTTTAACCAGACTGAGAGGCAGATCAACTGAAGGCAGAGAGAGGGCAGGGGAGGGGAAAGGACTTTCAGTTTTGATGTTTCAACATTTCCTTATTATCAAGGACTCCATATAGTGTAATCCAATATAAGACTAAAGTAAACAAAACATCTGGGTATTTGCCAGTTGGGTTAAGTAGTACTCTGAATATTCTGTGATTCTAGGACAGAGAAAAGAAAGACATATACTGACTGTATGTTTATAAAGGAGATTTTGTGCAGCCAGGTTTGCCATCCTGCCTTAGTTCATTGTTAACATATTCCATTTTTCACCCTAGCCTCTACAACTCCTTCATTCGGTGAATTTTGCTTCCCGGTCTATTATAGGTTCTTGCTAGTTTCTTTCACTGTTCTTAGAAACACTGCAAAAGAATTTTTAGTTTGTGCGTTGGACTGTGTAGTTTCAAAGAGCAGAAAATAGATGTCTTATTTTCCTTGCCAGTAAAAAAAAAAAAAAAAAACATAATTATAATAACATTACTAATCTCACAGGGTGGTGTGCTAATTCATACAAAGCATTTTGAAACATGCTTGGCATACATTAAGCACTCTGGAGGTATTTGTCATCATTACTTTCAATAGTTATTGTTCATGTGACATTGACATTGTTCATTGTTAAAACATAGTCTCTGTCAATTAGGGATTTCAAACTACTTAGATTTTAAGTGTTATAATAAAAATTAAATAAGAGTTAACATTGGTATCCTTAGTCACATTGGTCATGTTTCAAGTGTTTAATAGCTAAAAGTGACTGCTGCTACTGCTGCTAAGTCACTTCAGTCGTGCCCAACTCTGTGCGACCCCATAGACGGCAGCCCACCAGGCTCCCCCGTCCCTGGGATTCTCCAAGCAAGAACACTGGAGTGGGCTGCCATTTTCTTCTCCAATGTATGAAAGTGAAAAGTGAAAGTGAAGTCGCTCAGTCATGTCCGACTCTTGGCGACCCCATGGACTGCAGCCTACCAGGCTCCTCCGTCCATGGGATTTTCCAGGCAAGAGTACTGGAGTGGGGTGAAAAGTGGCTAGTGGTTACCATATTAAACAGAACAGAAATAGAATACACTCATCATCACGGAAACTTCTATGGGCAGTGTTGATTTAAACTGCTCTCTCGTCAATTTCCTAAGTTCCCTTTTTCACTAAAGAGAAGGGATTACATCTATTTCATGTATCACTTTATTTCTAGCATCAACATATTGTTATTGAATAAATTCTGTTAAAATCAGCTAAGCCTATAAATCCTCCCCCACATTTTAAAAGCCACCCAAGTGTATTCCCCATGTTTCAGGCTTACAAACCAAATTTCTGCAGGACATCTCCAATAAAAATGCCCTAAAACTTCATATCAAACATAGTCAGCATCCTAGCATCACTCTTCTTGCTGTGTATTGTTTACATTAATGAGGCACACCAACACAACTGCACAGTCACATACTAGAATTTCTGGCATTATCTTTGGGAGAGAGAGCTACCTGTCTCTTAGAACCTTTTTCCTTCTTCTTTGCCTAAATACATGACTCCATTTATCTCTCCATCTTTGTGTATTCATATGTGGCTATCAGACTAGCAGATGAGGTGGAAGTTATATGTATAACCTTCAGGCTGGAGCTTTTAGAAAGCGTATCTTAATTTCCCCTACTGCCAAATGGATGAAAGGATTCCAAGGCATTAGCTCATTGACGAGCCACAAAATGGCACATCTGGGGTCCCCAAGTCACCGACATGCAGAAAATGCACTCATCAGCCAGGAACATCAGTTTTGGAAAGTTGTGTGAGAAATAAAGCTCCGTTTTATCAAACCATGGAGATGTGGATGTTTTTTGTTACAGAATCTAGCATCCCTTTTACTAGTTTGGCAAACTTTCTTCTTCTCTGATCCTTAAATTTTGTCAAACATAAAGTATACTGAACCATTCACCAAGTAAATATTTTTATGTGTATCTAATATCTTCTAGCATCTTCTGTGGAGAAGGAAATGGCAACCCACTCCAGTGTTCTTGCCTGGAGAATCCCAGGGACAGGGGAGCCTGGTGGGCTGCCGTCTATGGGGTCGCACAGTCGGACACAACTGAAGCGACTTAGCAGCAGCAGCAGCAGCATCTTCTGTCTCCTCTATTCCAACTCTTACTAATCGTTGCATCTAACTCAAAACATTTTCCATTTACTAAATTAATCAAATAATTCTCATGTCATCAGTCAAAATCCAAATCAATCTTTCTAATGCTCTCTTTTTTATTTCAAACACTGTGCCCCCATGAAGTCAGTCTTACTACTTTAGTGTTGGCTACATGTACTCTCACCTATATGCCATTCTTCAAGATGTTCACTTTGGCAAAATACTCATAGCTGCCTTTCAAATCATATTTATCTCTGGTTCAGTTCAGTTCAGTTGCTCAGTCGTGTACAACTCTTTGCCACCCCATGGACCACAGCACACCAGGCCTCCCTGTCCATCACCAACTCCGAGTTTACCCAAACTCATCTCCGTTGAGTCGGTGATGCCATCCAACCATCTCATCTTCTCTCGTCCCCTTCTCCTTCTGCCTTCAATCTTTCCCAGCATCAGGGTATTTTCAAATGAGTCGGGTCTTCGCATCAGGTGGCCAAAGTCTTGGAGTTTCAGCTTCAAAACAACTCCGAGTTTACCCAAACTCATCTCCGTTGAGTCGGTGATGCCATCCAACCATCTCATCTTCTCTCGTCCCCTTCTCCTTCTGCCTTCAATCTTTCCCAGCATCAGGGTATTTTCAAATGAGTCGGGTCTTCGCATCAGGTGGCCAAAGTCTTGGAGTTTCAGCTTCAAAATCAGTCCTTCAAATGAACACCCAGGACTGATCTCCTTTAGAATGGACTGGTTGGATCTCCTTGCAGTCCAAAGGACTCTCAAGAATATTCTCCAACACCACAGTTCAAAAGCATCAATTCTTCTGTGCTCAGCTTCCTTTATAGTCCAACTCTCACATCCATACATGACTACTGGAAAAACCATAGCTTTGATGAGATGAACCTTTGTTGAGAAAGTAATGTCTCTGCTTTTTAATATACTGTCTATATTGGTCATAATTTTCCTTTCAAGGAGTAAGCCTCTTTTAATTTCATGGCTGCAGCTACCATCTGCAGTGATTTTAGAGTCCCCCAAAATAAAGTCAGCTACTGTTTCCACTGTTTCTTCATCTATTTCTCATGAAGTGATGGGACCAGATGCCATGATCTTAGTTTTCTGAATGTTGAGCTTTAAGCCAGCTTTTTCCACTCTCCTCTTTCACTTTCATTAAGAGGCTCTTTAGTTCTTCACTTTCTGCCATATCTCTTAGGATACTTAACATTTCATTACTTCTGTTATATTTTTCTTCTCACATTTGCCTTTTTGAAGTAATTCTTTATGCCCTTTTGCTCCCCAATATACCATCTTTAATGATCATCCCTAGAATACTATACCATGAGAGAATTAGAGACTATATATAATAATTCTGTACCTAACAGAACCTGAAAGATGATGCTGTGAAAGTGCTGCACTCAATACGCCAGCAAATTTGGAAAACTCAGCAGTGGCCACAGGACGGGAGAAGGTCAGTTTTCATTCCAATTCCAAAGAAAGGCAATGCCAAAGTCAACGCACAATTGCACTCATCTCACATGCTAGTAAAGTAATGCTCAAAATTCTCCAAGCCAGGCTTCAGCAATATGTGAACCTTCAACTCTCTGATGTTCAAGCTGGTTTTAGAAAAGGCAGACGAACCAGAGATCAAATTGCCAACATCTGCTGGATCATGGAAAAAGTAAGAAAATTCCAGAAAAATATCTATTTCTGCTTTATTGACTATGCCAAAGCCTTTGACTGTGTGGATCACAATAAACTGTGGAAAATTCCTCAAAAGATGGGAATACCAGAACACCTAACCTGCTTCTTGAGAAATCTATATGCAGGTCAGGAAGCAACAGTTAGAACTGGACATGGGACAACAGATTGGTTCCACATAGGAAAAAGAGTAAGTCAAGGCTGTATATTGTCACCCTGCTTATTTAACTTATATGCAGAGTACATCAAGAGAAACACTGGATTGGAAGAAACACAAGCTGGAATCAAGATTTCCAGGAGAAATATCAATAACCTCAGATATGCAGATGACACCACCCTATGGCAGAAAGTGAAGAGGAACTAAAAAGCCTCTTGATGAAAGTGAAAGTGGAGAGCAAAAAAGTTGACTTAAAGCTCAACATTCAGAAAACGAAGATCATGGCATCCGGGCCATCACTTCATGG
>SJYX01001576.1:34297-72317 GCA_006410675.1 Oreotragus oreotragus | reverse complement strand
TGCTGGGCATACACACCGAGGAAACCAGAATAGAAAGAGACACATGTACCCCAATGTTCATTGCAGCACTGTTTATAATAGCCAGGACATGGAAACAACCTAGATGTCCATCAGCGGATGAATGGATAAGAAAGCTGTGGTATATATACACAATGGAGTATTACTCAGCCATTAAAAAGAATACATTTGAATCAGTTCTAATAAGATGGATGAAACTGGAACCAATTATACAGAGTGAAGTAAGCCAGAAAGAAAAACACCAATACAGTATACTAACACATATATATGGAATTTAGAAAGATGGTAATGAGGACCCTGTATGCAAGACAGCAAAAGAGATACAGATGTGTAGAGTGGACTTATGGACTCTGAGGGAGAAGGAGAGGGAGAGGGAGAGGGAGGGATGATTTGGGAGAATAGCATTGAAATATGTATACTATCATGTAAGAAATGAATTGCCAGTCTATGTTCAATGCAGGATGCAGGATGCTTGGGGCTGGTGTATGGGGATGATCTGGAGGGAAGATGCGGGGTGGGAGGTGGGAGGGGGGTTCATGTTTGGGAGTTCGTGTAAAAAAATAAATAAATTTAAAAAGAAAAAAAAAATAAAGGAGATCAGTCCTGGGTGTTCATTGGAAGGACTGATTAAAGCTGAAACTCCAATACTTTGCCCACCTCATTGGAAGAGTTGACTCATTGGAAAAGACCCTGATGCTGGGAGGGATGGGGGCAGGAAGAGAAGGGGACGACAGAGGATGAGCTGGTTGGATGGCATCACCGACTCGATGGACATGAGTTTGGGTAAACTCCGGGAGTTGGTGATGGATAGGGAGGCCTGGAGTGCTGCAATTCATGGGGTCGCAAAGAGTCAGACACGACTGAACTGATTGATGGGTTCTGTATTCTGTTTCAATGATCTATGTGCTTATCATTCTTGCAATACCACACTGTTTTGATTACTGTAGCTATATAGTAGGCTTCATTACTAGGTAGAGTTACTGCTCTCACTTTTTTTCTTTTTTTCAAGGTTGTTTGAGCTATTCTAAGGTTTGTGTTTTTCCAAATAAATATTTTTTAAGTTTTTTCATGTGGATCATTTTTAAAGTCTTTATTGAATTTGGTACAATATTGCTTCTGTTTATATTTTGGCCTTTTGGCCATGAGCCACGTGCAATCTTGGTTCCCTAACTAGGAACTGAACTCACGCACCCTACATTGGAAGTCTTACCCACTAGACTGCTAGAGGAGTCCCTCCATATAAATTCTAGAGTAAGCTTGTCTATAGCCATAAACAACCTTGTTTCGATTTTGGCAGGAAGAGCAAAATCTCAACTATGGTAAGTCTTTCAATCCATGAACAGAGTAACTTTCTATTAATTTAAGTCTTTGTTTCTTTCATCAGTATTCTGTGATTGTCAAAATATGGATTCTGTGCATGTTTTGTTAAGTCTATACTAAGTACTTAATTTACTTTGGAGTGACTGTAAGTCATTTCAAATTTCTAATTTCAGTTTCCACAATTCATTGTGAGTATATTGAAATCCACTGGGTTTCTGCATGCTGATCATTTATTCTGTGACCATGCTGGACTCATTAGCTCTAGCAGGTTTCTCTTCTTTTTCTTTTTTATCTTTTCAGATTCATTGGCACTTTCTAGGCAGAAAATCATGTCATCTGCAAACAGATGTCTTTCCAATATAAATGAATTTTAAATTTCTTTCTCTTGTATAATCTGGTGGCTAGAACTTCCAATAATCTGCTTACTAAGAGTGGTTCTAAACATCCTTTCCTTCTCCATCCTAGAGTGGAAGCATTGTCTTTCACTGCTAAGTACAATGTTAGCCATATTTATGTTTTCTTTTGTTGCTGTTTTCAGTCATGAAGTCAGGTCAAAGTCTTTGCAAGCCCATATATTGGAGCACTCCAGCCTTCTCTGTCTTTCATTATCTCCCAGAGTTTGCTCAGACCCATGTCCATCTCATGTCCAGACTCAGTGATGCCATCCAATCATCTCATCCTCTGTCACCCCCTTCTCCTCTTGCCCTCAATCTTCCCCAGCATCAGGATTTTTTCCAATGAGTAGGCTCTTCGCATCCTATGGTCAAAGTATTGCAGCTTCAGCTTCAGCCATCAGTCCCTTCCAATGAATATCCACAACTGATTTCCTTTAGGATTGACTGATTTCATCTTCTTGTTGTTCAAAGGACTCTCAAGAGTCTTCTCCAGCATCACAGTTTGAAAGCATGAATTCTTAGGCACTCAGCCTTCTTTATGGTCCAACTCTCACATCTGTACATGTTTTTGTAGATATTTTTTAATAAATTGACCTTAATAAGTTTACCTCTATTCTCAACTTGATGAGTCTTGATCTAAATGGGTATACGATTTTGTCAAATGCTTTTCTGTATCAATTGATATGATTCAATGTTTTTCTCCTTTAGCCTTTAAATTGATTTTGAAGTGATGAATTAGTTTTGCATACTTGGAGATTTTCTTTTCTGAAATTATAAATTACAAATCTAATTTCATCAATGGCTTTACAACTATTTAGATCGAGGTGCAGTTATTTGTGATTTTCACGGGATTGTTCTATTTCTTCTAAATTGTCAAATTTATCAATGTCAGATTACTCATACTATTCCATTGTCATTTTAATGGATGAAGATTTGTAGCAATATCCTGGTTTTATCTCCGATACTGGTGATTTTTATAACTCTTTAGGTCTTGCTGGAAGTTTATCAATTTTATTGATTTTTTTTTGAAGAATTAGCATTTTGTTTCATTGATTTTCTTTCTGTTTCTTTGTTTACGTGTTTTCAGTTTCTCCTTCTTATGTTGAAGATCATGTCTCCAAGACAGGAAGAGCTCTTTTTCTCTCTCATTTTCTTTCTAGTTCTTGGTATCCCCAGCCCATCTGTTTTTCATTCCTTTTGTGTTAAAGGAAGGCTCCTTCCTCCTTTCAAAGGCTAAGCACCCTCTCCCCAGTTTTGCCTCGGTTTTCTTCTCTGGGGTCATACCACATTCAGTATCTGTGCTTTCTCTTTCATCTTCAAGCTTCTTAGCCCATAAGTTTGTTCTCGCCTCTACTGCACAGTAAATAAAGTCCCTCAGGCACAATTCCCAATAAACTATTGCTTTCCTCACTCTTACACTTCCCAAGCGGGTGGTCCACCTCACGCCTCCTGCCCCCCGCCCCTCTTGTGAGTTCTCTCTAACCATGTCCCAGTTCGCTTCTGATTCTGCTTGTTGGTTTCCACTTCTGACACTAGCCTCTTACTAAAGACAGTTTCTGCTGCCCTACCCAAGTCTGGGTTGGTATTCCTCTTTTCACCTTATGTTTTCTGTTTTGTTGTAGATTCTGCTTGCTCTCTGCCTGTTACCTCTGTGTCTGTGAGCTTTGGCATCAAACATTATCTTTGTTTCTGGCACATTCTTCAAGAGAGTATTGAATTGGTTGGCCAGTCAGTCTTTAGTAAAAATTACTTGATTGGCCACATCCATTTTGTAAGGTTAGCCACAGGCTGACTCTGGGCTGACCACCGTTCCCTGATCCAGTCATCTGCGGCCAACACAGCAAGATAATGTGGTTACAAAGCCTGGTGACTGTACATAAGAAACTCATCAGGAGGGAGCTCTGGATAGAGGGTCTATGAAGTACTGAGAGTAAACCACACCTTAAAGTTCCAAACTGGGTATACTTACAGTGTTAGTTTGAAGTTTTGGCCATTTTTGGTAAAGAAGATAAGTAGACTATTCTATGATAGCCCTTATATCTGGCCTAATATATAGAGTTAAGAAGTTTACATATCACTACTTTTTGTTTCAATTTCTTCAGCTTCTATGTCACATGAGTCTGAAATTCACCAAAGGTTATCGGTCATATGGCTGTTTTCATTTAAGATGTCAAAGAATCATAGACTGATTCATGTAAACTCATTGAATTTACAGTCACTGAGATTTTTAAATTTCTACTTTTTGTTATTTCTTTGTAGAAGGCAAGATTAAAAAGATTCAGGCATATTTCAAAAGGCCAGATATATAGAGCTGACTCGAGAAGCTATTCTAAGATACTTGACTATCCCTTCCTGGACATGACATCCATACACTTTCTTTCTTTTTTTTTTCTTAATTTACATGTGAAATATAGTCACCACCAGAAAGATGAATACAGTATGTCAAAACATGATACAGGATATTATTTCTCACTGCCTTATTTTCCCACAAATATTTCCATCTTAAAGCTTTAGCACAACTTTCCACCTTATTTAATGCCATATTTATGGTGTTTCTTCTGATTTTTATTGTCAGTCCTCAGTGAAACTGGTTATAGCTCTTTTCTGTTATTTCTTGCACAATGCTAAAAAAAAATTCCTTCTTTAATGCTACACTGCTCATTCTCACTCTAACTTCAAGTTTCCAATTACAAAGATATTTTAAGGCAAAGGTACTCTGAGTTTGCTAAGATTATAGTGGAGAAAGGTCAGAAGTTTATTTTTTAAGTAACTAAGTGCCCTTAGCTTAATCTCTGGGAATTTAGTTTGGTTCACCCCATTTTTATTGAGCACTGTCAGGCATTGAGGATGTCAAGATGAATTAATACAGGTTCTAAAATCAAAGACCTTACAGCTTAGCAGAAGAGACAGTTGGTTCATCCATGTTCAGTGTGACCACTGGTAAATTTCTTCTGGACAAAAAAGGAAAGGCACCTGGTCCTTTAGAGGGAGATGCTATTAGAGAAAACTTTTCAGATAAGAGGGTGGTTGAGCCATGCCTTAAAAAAAATGAATAGAAATTCATTAAGGGAATAAGGCAGGGATTTGTGAGATTGGGCAGAGAGGCAATCTAGGAGTGGGATTAAACAGTGTCAATAATTAGTGCCTGTGAAAAAACTACACTGTTTAGTGCTAGAAAGTACACAACTGGATGAGAGTGCAGGAACCAAGAGGCAAGCAGGGCGGAAGGGTGTGGGGGTGGTGGGCGGTGCCTGTCATACCCTGTAGGAGCTTTCATTCCATCCTCAGCATACCCAGGAAGCTTGGATCATGTTTAAACTGGGCCGTGTTTACACTTTTTCTTCAGAGGGACCACTCAGTCAGCTGCATGGAAGATGAATTTGAAGGGGTAAACCCAGAGGCAGGTAAACCAGCTCAGAAAGGAAAAGTTAAACTGCCAACATACATCGGTGGCACCAGTAGTAAAACAAACAAACAAACAAACAAACAAACAAAAAAAAAACTGCCTGCCAGTGGAGGAGGCTTAAGAGGCATGGGTTCAACTCCTAGGTTGGGAAGACGACCTGGAGTTACCCCACTCCAGTATTTTTGTTTGGAGAATCCCATGGACAGAGAATCTTGATGGGCTATGGACCATAGCGTCACAAAGAGTTGGAGACAACGGAAGCAGCTTAGCACCCATGCTTGAAACCTATATACACACACACACACACACGACTGAAGAGAAAGGCAATGGTCTGAGAACCAAGGCATTGGTAAAAACGGTAGAGAGGTGGTTACCTGAGGAAGTTGAAAGGTAGGATATAAAGTCTGCCTTACAATAGCCTAATGACATTCTAGTAATCCTAAGCTGTGAAAACAAAGACATGGAGAAGAAAACAAGAAGTGGGCAGAACAGAATCTTTACGATTCTTTAGCTATAGAGGCCACTTCGTGGCAGTGAATCTCCTTTTAAATCTGCGTGTTCATATGTGTGTGTAATAGATGTTGTCCGTTCAACAGAGTGATTTGTGCTGCTGCCAGCAAAAGAGAGTGCTCAGTAGGATCCAAAGTATCACTACTTCCAACACTAAATGCGTGAGAAAGAGGAGTCTGCAGGGCTTGGTGTGGGGCTTCGTTCTTCTGACTTGCCTCTCCAACACTGATGCCGTGGTTAAAAAAGTGACTTGCATACTTAGAAGAGTTTTACTGAGCTGTCTTCTTTTCTGTGCTTTCAAACTGTGTTAGAAGCCAGGAAGGATTTCAGGCATATCATCCACATGACTCTTGCCCACGTCTCTGTCTTTTACAAAGAAGGTCATTTCTATCCAGCTCACTAAATCTCTTTTTACATTCCGTCTACTTTGGCTCCAGTGGGTCTTCGGTGCTGCACGCAGGTTTTCCCTGCTTGCAGTGCTTGGGCTGCTCTTTGCAGTGGCTTCTCTTGTTGCGGAGCACAGGTTCTAGGCCCACAGGTATCAGCTGCAGCACATGTGCTCAGCTGCTCCATGGCATGTGGAATCTTCCCAGACCAGGGATCGAACCCATATCCCTTGCATTGGCAGGCAGATTTCTTAACAACTGGGATACCAGTTCAGTTCAGTTCAGTTGCTCAGTCATGTTCAACTCTTTGCGACCCCATGGACTGCAGCACACCAGGTTTCCCTGTCCATCACCAACTCCCGGAGCTTGCTCAAACTCATGTCCATTGAGTCAGTGATGCCATCCAACCATCTCATCCTCTGTTGTCCCCTTCTCCTCCTGCCTTCAATCTTTACCAACATTAGGGGCTTTTCTAGTGAGTCAGTTCTTTGCATCAGGTGGCCAAAGTACTGGAGCTTCAGCTTCGCCTCAGTCCTTCCAATAAACATTCAGGACTAATTTCCTTTAGGATGGACTGGTTTGATCTCCTTGCAGTCCGAAGGACTCTCAAGAGTGTTCTCCCACACCATAGTGTAAAAGCATCAATTCTTCAGCACTCAGCTTTCTTTATGGTCCAACTCTTGCATCCATACACGACCACTGGAAAAACCATCACTTTGACTATACAGGCCAATACTGGTAAAGTAATGTCTGTGCTTTTTAATATGCTGTCTAGGTTGGTTATAGCTTTTCTTCCAAGGAGCAAGTGACTTTTAATTTCATGGCTTCAGTCACCATCTTCAGTGATTTTGGAGCCTCCCCAAAATAGTCTGCCCATAATATGGGAGACCTGGGTTTGATCCCTGGGTTGGGAAGATACCCTGGAGAAAGGAAAGGCTACCCACTCCAGTATTCTGGCCTGGAGAATTCCATGGACTGTATAGTCCATAGAGTTGCAAAGAGTCGGACACGACTGAGAGCCTTTCACTTTCAAAATGAAGTCTGTCACTGTTTCCATTGTTTCCCCATCTATTTGCCACGAAATGATAGAACTTGATGCTATGATATTAGTTTTTTGAATGTTAAGTTTTAAGCCAGCTTTTTTTAAAGCCAACTAGGATACCAGGGAAGTCCTAAATTTCTTTTTTAAAAAATAATTTTTGGGGACTTCTCTGGTGATCTAGTGGCTAAAACTACAGGCTCCCAATACAGGGGGTCTGGGTTCAACCTCTGGTCAGAGATCTGGATCCCACATGCCACAGTTAAGACACAGCACAGCCAAAATAAATATTCAAAAACTTTTAATATGTTACTTGGATAAAATATTATCTATTTAAAGATAAGAAACCAAAGATTCAAATTATTTATAACTCCATTAACCAGAGGCAGTGGGAATGTGGATATGTGTGTGTATACATTGCCAATTTAATTTTTCCAAACAACTGAATCACACTGTACACGTTTGCTAGTGATCCTAGCTTAATAACAAATCTTAAACAAATACAAGACGTTTTGACCCTAATGTGTCTATTTTTCCCCCAGCTTGATTTTTAGCAATGTTCAATGTTAGGAACAAGTCAGTTTTTGTATGTCATAAATTTAACCCTATGTTTTTTTCAGTCTTTTTAGCTTTATTTTGTGTTGATTATTTATATCATTAACATTCATTATAAACTGAAGAAATAAAAAATTCTTTCTTTTTATGTATACATGTGCAAAGAGCAATAGTAAAGTACATGTCTAACATCCTGGTCCTCAACAAGGTCAAAAATGAATTCAAAACTCTGTTTTCCAAATCCCAATTTATATATTGGAAGGAAGTAGGGATCAGAGCCTTGCCCACCTGACTTTCTCCTCATTCTGAAGGGGTTCCTGGGGAGACTACATAATTAATCTAGGAAGAAATAATTCTGCAGAAGAGCAGTAATTCTGGTTAAGATTTTTTTTCTTTATCTTCTTTAAAATTATTTATCAATATACCTTGTTCATACCTACACTAGATTTTGGTGACATTTGACACACAAAGTTTAATTTACAAGGAAAGTATACTACCATATTCTAAGGGAAAACATATTGTTTGGACCATGAAGCCAAAACCAAGATTTAGTTAGGGTATACCCTAACTGCAAGAATACCTAAAAGGTGAGGAAAGAACTGAGAAAAAAACCCTCAAATTTTGTATTGACAAACATAATCCCATTTTTAAATGGCAGCCCACTGCAGTATTCTTGCCTGAGAAATACCATGGACAGAGGAACCTGGTGAGCTACACTCCATAGGGTTGCAAAGAAGTCAGACACGATTTAATGACTACACAATAACAAAAGCAGTCCTTTTTTTTTTTTTTTTAAACAAAACTAATAACATACCAGCTAGATTTTAACCAGAGCACTGAAAGAGAAATTCATGCCTTGTGGTTGGTCCCTGCTGAGCACTAAAGATATTTCAAAATCCCATCCTTTAATAATTTCATTCATTTTCTAGTGGCTACCAAAATCTTGATGTTTACAGAAATTTTACTTCTTCCATTTACTAAAAAATACAATTTAGACCAAGATCAAATTGGAAGAAAAAGTGCCTGGGTGATGAAGTTTTTAGTTCCAATCTATAAGACCAATGTGCCATTTGAACAGGGCATAGAGTTTGGCTTTCTTTTTGCAAAGAACTAAAGATTGAGAGCCTCTCTGGCAATGTGTGGCTGTTCTTCAGATGCTGAACAAGGGGTGGGTTGGGAGAGATAGCGCAGAGCAGCCCTGTGAGGTGGCTGACTCACTTCTCTCCTCCATGTGTCATCTGTCCCAGCTTCCCACCTGCAACCTGTGTCTCAGAAACACTTAGAACACAGATATAGAAAATTTTGTTTTCAACCAAAATTTGGATTCTCTTCTTGGTCCAAAAGTAAAAGACACATCCCTCCTAAAACTATGCAAGCAGCCAATCCATGGGAGATATATTCTACATGAATACTTCAGAGAATTTTTTTTTAATGCCGATAACTAGATCAATCTTGTCTTTATTTTGGAGGAAAACGTGTTTTAGCTTCATGTTCTAAATTCTCAGATATGCAGAATGATTATTATTACCACCAAGGAATTTTTAGAAACATGCTAAAATCTTAACGTAGATCTACACCAGCCGCAAGTCTTCCCTGAGTGAGTAGATGCACTTGTTGGTCTCTCATATTCTTATAGCAAGTGCAGCTCTTTAATTAAAGATGAATGTAGCTCAATAGACTGTGGTCTCTTCGTACACAGGGAGCTTATAGAGGTAGCTTTTTAAAGCCTGGTCATCATCATCTAAGATTCCAGTGAGTGCTGAATTTGAATTATGCTTTTTTTTTTTTCCAGTCTTGACTACTTATTTAAATATACTCTTCACCTAATGAGTAATTAGAGGAACAAATTTTATAGTCACACGGACTCTGAAAGGCATGTAAAACACCACTATCTGCTTTTTTATCTACATCCACATAAACAACTTCAATTTTATAGATATAGATGTCAATGGTGGTAATACACATCCAGTTCAAGATGTTAAATTCCCTCTCAAATTCACATTGATAGCAACCTATAGGAAAGGTATCTTTAGAAAGATCTGATCCTCAGTGTTTTAGATTTTAAAGTTAATGCTGAAACTTTCTTATAGGTGTTTCACCAGGTATCAAATTTTTTATTTAAAACTAAGTTGTCCAAATCTCTTCATTATAAGTACAGGTCAGTTCAAGATGTTAAATTCCCTCTCAAATTCACATTGATAGCAACCTATAGGAAAGGTATCTTTAGAAAGATCTGATCCTCAGTGTTTTAGATTTTAAAGTTAATGCTGAAACTTTCTTATAGGTGTTTCACCAGGTATCAAATTTTTTATTTAAAACTAAGTTGTCCAAATCTCTTCATTATAAGTACAGGCAAAACCAAAACTTCTCATCTAAGCCTAAATAAAAATGTTTCGTTGACTTCTCTGAGCAATCAACTTAGGTAAAATGCTCTCTCTTGAAATCACTATATTTACTTAGTTCCCCTGCCCTTCAAAAAATCATCCATGTTTAACCATTGCAATTGCGACACTGCATATCACCACCCGCATGTTCTAATTTCATGACTGCATACATTTATGCTAATTATATAAGATGAAATTGCAATAATTAAAGAGGCAACAATTTAAAAATTACAAATTCCACTAAAATAACAGTATATGATATGAAAATCATCAGACAAACCAATACAGAGAAAGCACTGAGTGAGTGAAGTTGCTCAGTCATGTCCGACTCTTTGTGACCCCATGGACTGTAGCCTCTGTCCATGGAATTTTCCAGGCAAGACTACTGGACTGGGTTGCCATTTTCTTCTCCAGAGGATCTTCCTACCCAGGGATCAAACCCAGGTCTCCTGCATTGCAGACAGATACTTCACCATCTGAGCCACCAGGGATGTCCCTGGTGGGGCTTATACAGCATTATAAGATGAACAAAACAATACAGGAGAAAACACGCCTGCGAAATGCCTTGGTCTTTGCAAATGGAAGCATGTTATACTGAAAAATTTGAAGTTTCAGGTTTAAGAGCAGAGTTCTTTCTCCTTTAAATTTGGTTCCCAGGCCTATAATATGAATGTTTAACATCTTCCCTAAACACATTATGACTAGAGTCTTTTTCCTTAGTAATTTCTTATAAACTCAAAGAAAAGAGGAGAATAATTAGTAAAGTGATAAAACATGAACACACTACAAACAACACTATGGATTTATTTTAGTTAGGGAAGAGTAGGTCCAGCTGTGATTTTCTGGTCCTCTTCTCTATGAGCTGTCTCCAAACATACATCTCATTTTCAAGGATTTACATTTTCCTTCTTGAAAAGTATATTCATAAGACAAATTATGCAATTGATACATTTGACCTCTCCATAAATTGCCCTGTAGTGTATTTTATTTGCATCCTAATTTCTTGCTTTGTTTTCTATTTCAGACAAATATCCCTAATATAAAAATTGGGAAGGTTGCATCTTTGGTTTCTTTTGCAAAGGTTTTGCTAGACCTGAAAACATCTTGCCAACCTGTGACTGAAAAATTAACATCCTGGCATACCAGCATTCTTCACAAAGAAGCTTAGATTTATCCTTTAGTCTAGATTATTCATAATATCTATATGTTCCAGGTACTTATTCACAGTATATTTTATGTAATATTTCACAACAACCCTGCAAGGTGATCTTTTAGACCAATAGAATTCTCACTTTACACATGATTCATTGAGGCTTTGAGAGCTTAAGTACAGAGAAAAGTGTCAGAGACAGACAGTAGTGAAGCCTAGATTTGATTTCTGGCCTCCCTTAAGCATTTATACATTTACTGACTGCTGACGCTGCATAGATATGAGGTCGTGAAGATACAAAGATGAATCCGACATGGTCACTGCCCTTGAGACACTTCATATCTTACAGGTTAGAGAGACATAAATATCAATAATCTCATATGAAATGAAAATGCTGACAAACATGCCTGAAATAAGTTTCTTAAGGCATTATTAGATGCTGTTTGCATTTCACTGACAGTAGCAAGATTTTAATAAACATAGTAGTGATGACTGAAAGTAGGGACAAATAAGATACTTTAAGAAATGAAACTAATACATAATTTCAGGAAACACAATTTCAACTTCTTAGAGCATCAGAAACTTCTATAGGACTGTAAATTCATTAATTCAATGATTAAGTGATTAACAGAATGATCTATTTACTCATTTATTAAGAAAAGATCTTTAAATAGTCCCTCTGGGCCAGATACTGCACCAGGCTTTGGGGAGGCAAGGATAAACAAGACAGCAAGCATCCTGCAGTGATACAGGTTACAGACACTCAAACAACCCAACAGAGCGTGTTCATTGTGATGTGATAAGAAGGGAAAGGAGCTAGGGCACACACAGAAAAAGCTCTAACTCAGACGTTCTGGAGGGAGGGAGGTCTAACCAGAGATTAAGAAGTAGGTAAGCAAAGAGGAGGGGAATGATCCCAGTGGTCCAGATGCAATATGTTGTGTATAAGTCTTGAGAAGAACAAGGGAGTGGAAAAATTAGACTAGTTTGCGTCTTGGTTGGGAAGGTGAGTACTAGGTAGTATCATCAGAAAGAAAGTTTATTGTATTAAAATAGTGTTTTAAGCTAATCACGCATAGGGAAATAAACCCTTCCACAGGCTCTGCAAGTGGTTTTGCATGTGTAGAAATAGCTCAGGTGTTGCCACGATAGAAATGCAATGCACTAAATTAATGCTTTCAGTATTCCTTCCTAATAAGATATAGGAAAGTGATAACAAAACACAAAGAAGACCAGGATGATCTTGGGACTAAAATTAATGTGAACCAAGGAATCCACTAAGTGAAATGTGCTAAGTCACCTCAGTCATGCCCAACTCTTTGAGACACTAGGTACTATAGCCCACCAGGCTCCTTTGTCTATGGGATTCTCCAGGCGAGAATACTGTAGTGGGTTGCTGTGCCCTCCTCCAGGGGATCTTCGGCCAGGAATTGAACCCATGTTTCTTAAGTCTTCTGCATTGGCAAGTGGGTTCTTTACCATTAATGCCACCCGGGAAGCCCTAAGTCAACGCCTAAGTTCAAATATCTGTCTTGATGGTTCCAGTCATGAGATCTCTCTCCCCAGTCTTAGTAAGGAGCAAAACCTCACGTAAATGAAGCACACAGTGATCAAGACTAGAGTAACATAAAGTGGAACCTCAGGAAGAGCTGGAAGACTCCGAGCCCAGGACAAAGAGTGAGGTCACATCAGGAAAGCACTTGGGTGGCAAATCAAAGAGGCTGCCCAGAGCCTGGTGATGTAAGAAATTGCAGAGCAGGGCTTTCTCTCACCAGTGGAGGTGTAGCTAGTAAAAAGCCATGAAAAGTCTTGTCACTATCACCCCCATCACCCCTCAGAAAGACCTTATCTTGGACTCAGTGACTTTTATGAGATGGCCTGGGTTCTTAGCCAATCTGATAGCCTGCTGCCTCAGTTGCTCTTTTTGTCCCTCGCTGCTGCCTCCAAAGATAGCTGGGAATGCTCAGAGCCAATAGGGACTCAGAGGCTAGTGGAGTAAGCAGGGTCAAGATTATAACTGAATCCTAAAAGCCAAGTTAAGGGTTTTATCCTGAGATCAGAAACCAACAAGTCGGTAGAGATATGACCTGAGAGTTGAATTTTAGAAAGATCACCCTATGTATAAAATAGATAACTAATGAGGACATACTGTATAGCACAGGGAGCTCTACTCAGTGCTTTGTGGTGAACTAAATGGGAAGGACGGGGAAGGCAATGGCACCCCACCCCAGTACTCTTGCCTGGAAAATCCAATGGACGGAGTAGCCTGGTGGGCTGCAGTCCATGGGGTCGCTAACAGTCGGACAGACTGAGCGACTTCACTTTCACTTTTCTCTTTCATGCACTGGAGAAGGAAATGGCAACCCACTCCAATATTCTTGCCTGGAGAATCCCAGGGATGGGGGAGCCTGGTGGGCTGCCGTCTATGGGGTCACACAGAGTCGGACACGACTGAAGTGACTTAGCAGCAGCAGCAGCAAATGGGAAGGAAATCTGAAAAAGAGAGGATATATGTATACACATAACTGATTTACTTTGCTATACAGCAGAAACTGACACAACACTGTAAAGCAACTAGACGCCAATAAAATTTTGTTAAAATAAAACTGAAATTAAAAAAAAAGATCACTCTGGTGGTAATGGATTAAGACAGGCAAATGGATGGACAGACACAGGAAGTCTCGTTAGAACATTGTTTTAACTAGGGAGCTGATGGAAGAATGACAGTGGTCTCTTCTAGATGGGCAAGAGTGGGGCGGCAGAAAGTGGGTGTGGCATCTGAGATGTCAGAACCCAAAAACGACACCTGGACATGTGATTCTGGGGACTGGTTTAACAATGATTAATACAAAAGAGAAGTAAGAGACAATAGTATGGGGGACAGAAGGAGGCTGAGATCACGAGTTTCTATGAACATATTGAATCAGGGTTATCTGTGGAGCATGCAGGGGAATCTGTGTAATTAGTAGTTGGATATGCAGATTTGCAGCTTAGGAAAGAGACCCGGGGTGGAGATACAGACAGGTGTCTTGCATTAATCATGCTCACTTCTAAGCAAAAAGGGGCAAGTTCAAATTCCAAACACATTCACCTTACTACTTAAAAGAACTTTCTGTTTATACTCCATTTTATCAATCAGAAATGTCTTCATAAAATTCTTGTCATGCCTGTACTCAACAATCAAACAATTATGGGAAAAGTACTATCATTAATGATAGTATTCCTCTAAAATTCAACACTTGAAGTGGCATTAATTCTCTTTTCCTATCTTGTACAGATTTTCAAGAAGAATTATTTGATTAGAAAGTTCAAAAGTTCAGATATTATCTTAACTGACTTTCTCAATTTAAATTCTTACTTCCCCTTTTGCAACTGCCATGAACGATTCTACCACTTTACTTCCCCCATGGAGCAAACGAATCCTGAGAAAGGCTGCCGCCAAGAACCAGTGTGAGGAACCTTAACGAGGGTGGCTTTTTCTAGAAGCTCTTGGGAAGTCCACTTTGGGTTAGGGGGTATTTCACTTTTCTTGTTATATTTTCCAATTCAAAAGGGCTTTTAACTTGGCTATAGAGGCTTATTTAACTGCCCAGTAGAGAGGAATTTTGGCAGGCAATATTTTTTCACATTAGCATGGACTTTTCTCTTGCTAGATAATAGCTTAAGTATCATTTGCTGCTGTCAGTTAATAAAAAGAGAAAAGAAAGACTCATTATGCCTTCTCCTCCCTTGGAATGATGGATATATTTAAGACAAGAGCATTTTGCTTCCTTTGAAGCCGTTAGGTCATGCTAACTTTCTGTATCCTTAAAAGAATAAGGTAGTTCTGCAAAAACACTACAGAAGACCCCTCTCTCAATCTTAGTGCTGGCTAAAAATCACTCTGTTCCAAGGAAAGACTGCAGCAAATGAAAGGGATGACTGTATCACTCACCTCCCCCAAAGTTGCATGTACACATCAAACACACCAAAACCTGCCCAAGTGCATTTACTGGGAACATTTTTTTCTTTTTTTGATAATTCACACATGAACTCCAAACTGCAAAAGGCTGACTTAAGAAACTGAGGTTTTATTTTATGAAGATAACTTTTCAATACAGAAGTTCTGTCTTTATATTTGGAAAGGTTATTTTATTCATTATCAAAGCACAGGATTTTGAGTTTTTCATAGAACTCACAAAGAAGCATCCCTTCCTCCAATTGCAGTTTGAAGAACAGTACCCTGAGAGTTAGCAAATAGATTTCTTAATTAAAGAATGAGCACTGTTTCTGATTTGGACAGAAGCACACTATAGGAAATTAACCCAGAATATTCATGGAAGAACTCATGCTGAAGCTCCAATACTTTAGCCACCTGATACAAAGAGCTGACTCAGTGGAAAAGACCCTGATGCTGGGAAAGGTTGAAGGCAGGAGGAGAAGGGAGCAACAGAGGATGAGATGGTTGGATGGTATTATGGACTCAGTGAACATGAGTTAGAGCAAGCTCCAGAAGACAGTGAAGACAGGGAAGCCTGGAGTGCTGCAGTCCATGGGGTAATAGAGTCTGACCTGACTGAGCGACTGAACAATGAACAGCAACACCACAGAGAGATGGACTGTTTCCTGCTCCATTCCTGCTCCTGTCTATACCTTCTGTCTCTCTGCAAATCAGGTAGGGAGGCTGCTGTAGCAGCCTAAACATGTGGCGGGAGATGACCACCACCATTGTTTACCTGATGTTAGGCAGAACTGCTGGACAGTCTGGTTCCAAGGCAACAAAGATGAAATGACAAAACTGGAAGGGTTCTATGCTTTCTATGCTTGGGAAATACTCCACAACTTTGTTCCTATAAATGATGACCCTCCACTCCAACCTTGCCAGAAAATCTCTACTCCTACATTTTTTCCATAGTCATATGCAGATGTGAGAGCTGGATCATAAAGAAGGCTGAGTGCTGAAGAATTGATGATTTCAAACTGTGGTGCTGGAGAAGACTCTTGAGATTCCTGTGGACTGCAAGGCAATCAAACCAGTCAAGCCCAAAGGAAATCAACTGTGAATATTCATTGGAAGGACTGATGCTGAATTACCAACACTTTGACCATCTGATGCAAAGAGCCAACTCATTGGAAAAGACCCTGATGCTGGGAAAGACTGAGGACAGAAGGAGGAGATGACAGAGGGTGAGATGGTTAGATAGCATAACCAACTCAACAGACATGGGTTTGAGCAAACTCTGGGAGATAGTGAAGGACAGGGAAGCCAAACGTGCAGCAGTTCATGGGGCTGCAGAGTCAGACGTGACTTACAGACTGCATAAAAACAACATAAGAGATAAAGAAGATTTGTTGCCAAACTGCAAGGAGATCCAACCAGTCCATTCTAAAGGAGATCAGTCCTGGGTGTTCTTTGGAAGGAACGATGCTAACGCTGAAACTCCAGTACTTTGGCCACCTCATGCAAAGAGTTGACTCATTGGAAAAGACTCTGATGCTGGGGGGGATTGGGGGCAGGAGGAAAGGGGACGACAGAGGATGAGATGGCTGGATGGCATCACCGACTCGATGGACATGAGTTTGGGTAAACTCTGGGAGCTGGTGATGGACAGGGAGGCCTGGCATGCTGCAATTCATGGGGTTGCAAAAAGTCGGACATGACTGAGCGACTGAACTGAACTGAACGGATCAAGAAATAAGACATTATCAGCCCCAAGAAGCCCTTCCTCTGCTTCAACTCACAACCCCTCCCCCAAGAATAAACATTAATCTGGCTTCTACAACATAGATTTAAATAAAGCTTGTTTCTACACTTTATTTAAATGGAATCACATAACTCGTATCTTCACTAATGGCTCTCTTGACTCAGTGTTAAGTTTGTGAGATTCATCTATGTTGTGACTTTTGCAGTTTATCCCTTCTTGCTACCAAATGGTATTACATTTTTAAAAGAAAGTGAAAGTGAAAGTGTTAGTCTCTGAGTCGTGCAACCCCTGGACTGTAGCCTCTGAGGCTCCTCTGTCCTTGGGATCTCCCAGACAAAAATACTGGAGTGGGTTGCCATTTCCTTCTCCAGGGGATCACCCTGAACCCAGGGATGGAAACCAGGGGTTGAACACACGTCTCCTGTATTGCTGGCAGATTCTTTACCCTCTGAGCCACCAGGGAAGCCCATTCCATTTTAAATACATCTCAATTCAAATTTCGATGGATATTAGTGGAGTCGCTCAGTAGTGTCTGACTCTTCGCGACCCCATGGACCTTAGCATACCAGATTCCTCCGTCCATGGGATTTTCCAGGCAATAGTACTGGAGTGGGCTGACATTTCCTTCTCCAGGGATCTTCCCCACCCAGGGATTGAACCTGGTCTCCTGCATTGTAGACAGATGCTTTACCATCTAAGACACCAGGGAAGTCCTTGATGGATATTGGGATTATTATTAATAGTATTGCAATGAACATTCTTGGACTTCCCTGGTGGTTCAGACAGTAAAGCAACCCCACGTCCAGGAGCAGCGGCTGCATGGGCGCAGGAGGGCCAAGAGGAGCTACTCCATGTTCAAGGATAGGAGGGGCTGCCATGAGGAGATACCCCTCGTCCAAGGTAAGGAGCAGCAGCTGCACTTTGCTGGAGCAGCCATGAAAGCATATCCCATGTTCAAGGTAAGAGAAACCCAAGTAAGATGGTAGGTGCTGAGAGAGGGCATCAGAGGATAAACACATTGAAACCATAGTCACAGAAAACTAGCCAATCTGATCACATGGAACACAGCCTTGTCTAACTCAATGAAACTAAGCCATGCCCTGTGGGGCCACCCAAGACGGGTGGGTCATGGTGGAGAGGTCTGACACAATGTGGTCCACTGGAGAAGGGAATGGCAAACCACTTCAGTATTCTTGCCTTGAGAACCACATGAGCAGTATGAAAAGGCAAAATGATAGGATACTGAAAGAGGAACTCCCCAGGTCTGTAGGTGCCCAATATGCTACTGGAGATCAGTGGAGAAATAACTCCAGAAAGAATGATGGGATGGAGCCAAATCAAAAACAATACCCAGTTTTGGATGTGACTGGTGATAGAAGCAAGGTCCAATGCTGTAAAGAGCAATATTGCACAGGAACCTGGAATGTCAGGTCCATGAATCAAGGCAAATTGGAAGTGGTCAAACAGGAGATGACAAGAGTGAACGTCAACATTCTAGGCATCAGTGAACTAAAATGGACTGGAATGGGTGAATTTAACTCAGATGATCATTATATATACTACTGCTGGCAGGAATCCCTTAGAAGAAATGGAGTAGCCATCATGGTCAACAAAAGAGTCCAAAATGCAGTACTTGGATGCAATCTCAAAAATGACAGAATGATCTCTGTTCGTTTCCAAGGCAAATCATTTAATATCACGGTAATCCAAGCCAATGCCCCAACCAGTAATGCTAAAGAAGCTGAAGTTGAATTGTTCTCTGAAGACCTACAAGACCTTCTAGAACTGACACCCAAAAAAGATGTCCTTTTCATTATAGGGGACTGGAATGCAAAAGTAGGAACTCAAGAAACACCTAGAGTAACAGACAAATTTGGCCTTGGCATAGGGAATGAAGCAAGGCAAAGGCTAATAGAGTTTTACCAAGAGAACACACTGGTCATGGCAAACACCCTCTTCCAACAGCACAAGAGAAGACTCTACACATGGACATCATCAGATGGTCAACACTGAAATCAGATTGATTATATTCTTTGCAGCCAAAGATGGAGAAGCTCTATACAGTCAGGAAAAACAAGACCGGGAGCTGACTGTGGCTCAGATCATGAACTCCTTATTGCCAAATTCAGACTTAAATGAAAGAAAGTAGGGAAAACCACTAGACTGCTCAGGTATGACCTAAATCAAATCCCTTATGATTATACAGTGGAAGTGAGAAACAGATTTAAGGGACTAGATCTGATAGAGTGCTTGATGAACTATGGACGGAGATTCATGACACTGTACAGGAAACAGGGATCAAGACCATCCCCAAGAAAAAGAAATGCAAAAAAGCCAGACATCCTGGAATGTGACATCAAGGGGCCTTAGAAAGCATCACTATGAACAAAGCTAGTGGAGGTGATGGAATTCCAGTTGAGCTATTTCAAATCCTGAAAGATGATGTTGTGAAAGTGCTGCACTCAATATGCCAGCAAATTTGGAAAACTCAGCAGTGGCCACAGGACTGGAAAAGGTCAGCTTTCACTTGAATCCCAAAGAAAGGCAATGCCAAGAATGCTCAAACTACTGCACAACTGCACTCATCTCACACGCTAGTAATGCTCAAAATTCTCCACGCCAGACTTCAGCAATATGTGAACCGTGAACTCCCTGATGTTCAAGCTGGTTTTAGAAAAGGCAGAGGAACCAGAGATCAAATTGCCAACATCCGCTGGATCATGGAAAAAGCAAGAGAGTTCCAGAAAAACATCTATTTCTGCTTTATTGACTATGCCAAAGCCTTTGACTGTGTGGATCACAATAAACTGTGGAAAATTCTGAAAGAGATGGGAATACCAGACCACCTAACCTGCCTCTTGAGAAATCTGTATGCAGGTCAGGAAGCAACAGTTAGAACTGGACATGGAACAACAGACTGGTTCCAAATAGGAAAAGGAGTACGTCAAGGCTGTATATTGTCACCCTGCTTATTTAACTTATATGCAGAGTACATCATGAGAAACGCTGGACTGGAAGAAACACAAGCTGGAATCAAGATTGCCGGGAGAAATATCAATAACCTCAGATATGCAGATGACACCACCCTTATGGCAGAAAGTGAAGAGGAACTAAAAAGCCTCTTGATGAAAGTGAAAGAGGAGAGTGAAAAAGTTGGCTTAAAGCTCAACATTCAGAAAACGAAGATCATGGCATCTGGTCCCATCACTTCATGGGAAATAGATGGGGAAACAGTGGAAACAGTGTCAGACTTTATTTTTGGGGGCTCCAAAATCACTGCAGGTGGTGATTGCACCCATGAAATGAAAAGACGCTTACTCCTTGGAAGAAAAGTTATGACCGACCTAGATAGCATATTGAAAAGCAGAGACATTACTTTGCCAACGAAGGTCCATCTAGTCAAGGCTTTGGTTTTTCCAGTGGTCATGTATGGATGTGAGAGTTGGACTGTGAAGAAAGCTGAGTGCCGAAGAATTGATGCTTTTGAACTGTGGTATTGGAGAAGACTCTTGAGAGTCCCTTGGACTGCAAGGAGATCCAACCAGTCCATCCTAAAGGAGATCAGTCCTGGGTGTTCACTGGAAGGAAAGATGCTCAAGCTGAAACTCCAATACTTTGGCCACCTCATGCGAAGAGTTGACTCATTGGAAAAGACTCTGATGCTGGGAGGGATTGGGGGTAGGAGGAGAAGGGGACGACAGAGGATGAGCTGGCTGGATGGCATCACTGACTTGATGGACATCAGTTTGAATAAACTCTGGGAGTTGGTGATGGACAGGGAGGCATGGGTTTGCAAAGAGTCGGATAAGACTGAGTGACTGAACTGAACTGAACTGATGAACACTCTTACGCATGTCTCTTATTGAATGTGTTCTTGCCCATCATGTCACCCAGTAACTGGGAACTGTAATCCTTCCCTTTTGTCTTCCCATCCAGGACTCTAATAGAACCCTCACTAGTTAATAAAGACCAGATATCTTAATGACATCAAGGACATATGTAACAAACTTCTTCACTTTTTACCGTGTGGCATTTATTTATCCTTCTTCCAGGAAAATTACCCTTTGCCTATTTACAACCCATGTTCTCAAGTAGGGGTCTTCCTAGAATAAGCAAGGAGCCTTGGGACTAAGCCAAAGACAGTGTCCCATTCTTGTTCTCTTCCACTTAACAGCTTTATTGAGATATAGTTCATTCACACCCACATAATTCACCCTCCCAGTACCAGAGACCTGACTTTATTGCGCTTCACTTTACTGTGCTATACAGACATCGCATGTTTTACAACCGGAAGGTTGTGGCAACCCTGTGTGGAGCAAGACTAAGACCACCATTTTCAAACAATATTTGCTCACTTTGTGTCTCTGTGTTACATTTTGGTAATTATACTGATATTTTAAGCCTTCCAGTAGCATTAAGATTGTGATTCACTGAAGTTTCAGATAATAGTATTTTTTTTTTTAACTGGCTGTTTTTTATTTTATTTATTATTTTTTTTTTAGAGCTTCCATTTTACTTTATTTTACTTTACAGTATTCTGTTGGTTTTGGCATACATTGACATGAATCTGCCACGGGTGTACACGAACTCCCAAACATGAACTCCCCTCCCACCTCCCACCCCACATCATCCCTCCGGATCATCCCCATACACCAACCCCAAGCATCCTGCATCCTGCATTGAACATAGACTGGCGATGCGTTTCTTACATGATAGTATACATATTTCAATGCTATTCTCCCAAATCATCCCACCCTCTTTCTCTCCCTCTCCCTCTCCCTCAGAGTCCAAAAGTCCACTCTACACTAACATACATACATTTTTAGACACAATGCTATTGCACAGCTTAGTGTAAACATAACTTTCATATGTACTGAGAAACCCCCCAAAAATGTGTGATTCATTTTATTTCAATATTCATTTTACTGTGATAGGCTGGAACTGAACCCACCGTGTCTCCAAGGCATGCCTGCATATTCACCACAACAATTTTTTGAAAATTTTCATCACTTCAAAAAGAAATCCCATACCCTTTAGCTATCACCCTCCTATTGACCAAATCCCAACCCTGATCCCTGCCCCACAAACCCTAAGAAATCACTCATCTATTTTCTATGTCTATGGGTTTGTCTATCTGGACATTTCACAGGAATACAATCATATAATATGTGTTTCTTAAAAACGTTTTAACTATTTGTTTTGGCTGCGCTGGGTCTTCATTGCCACACGCAGGCTTTCTCTAGTTGTGAAGGGTGGGATCCCCTCTAGCTGTGGTGCGTGGGCTTCTCTTTGTGGTGGCTGCTCTTGTTGCAGAGCGTGGACTCCAGGGCACACAGGCCTCCGTGGTTGCGGCTCTCAGGATCTAGAGCACAGGCGCAGTACTAGGGGTGCATGGGCTTAGTTGCCCTGCAGCATGTGGACTGTCCCAGACCAGGGATCGAATGTATGTCCCCTGAAGTGGCAGGAGGATTCTTAACCACTGAACCTCCAGGAAGGTCCCATATGTGGTTTTTTTTTCCATGTGTGACTGGCTTCTATAACCTCGCGTGATGATTTCAGGATTAATCCATACTGCAGCAGGTGTCAGTACTTCATTCTTTCTGCAGCTGAATAATGCTCAATTATACAGATAGGCCACATGTTGCTTATTCATTGATCAGCTGACAGACATTTAGGTTGCTTTCACACTTTGTGTGTCATAAATAATGCTATTAAAATTACTGATCAGTGTTTATTGTGGCTGAGAATTTTCATCTATATTGATATATATATAGGAGTAGAATTGCTGGGACATGTGGTAATTCTATGTGTAACCATTTGAGAAATTACCAGACTGTTTTCCAAAGTAGTAGCACCGTTTTATACATTCCTGCCCTGCAGTGTATGAGGGTTCCAATTTCTTCATATTCTTGCCAACTTTTTATCATTTGTCTTTTTAAAAACAGTCATCCTAGGTGGGTATAAGATATATCCTAGGGGAATATCTTGTGGTTTTTATTTGCATTTTTTCTAATTACATATGATGTTGGGAATCTTTTTATGACCTTATTGTCTACTTTGCAGATACCTCTATTCAGATCCTTTGCCTATTTAAAGATTTGGTATATATCTTTTATAGAGTGGTGAGAGTTCTTTATATAATCTTTGATACAGTCTCTTATCAGCTACATAAGTTGCAAATCTGTTCTCCAATTCTGTGGGTGTCTTTTCACTCTCTTGATAGTGTCCTTTGAGGCATAGAATATTTTAATTTTGATTAAGAGCAATTTATTTTTTCTTTTGTTGTTCATGCTTTTGGTGTCATACCTAAGAATTCACTGCCAAATCCAGGGTCACACAGATTTACTCCTACATTTTCTTTTAAGAGTTTTATAGGTTAACACTTACATATATCTTATTTAGGTCTTTGATCCATCTTAAATTAAGTTTTAATAGGTATGTGGAAATCCAATTTCATTCTTTTACATGTGGTTATCCAGCCATCTCAGCATCTTTTGTTGAAAAGACTATTCTTACTGCAATGGTCTTGCCAACTTTGTTAAAGTCATGGTTTCACTTTTGCACTCAGTTCTGTTCCATTGACCTATATGGCTATTTTTGTGCCAGTAACACACCATCTTGATGACTCTCAGTTTATAATAAGTTCTGAAATAGAAAAGTTTTAAAATCTGAAAGTCTCCAACTTCATTTTTGTTTTTCAAAATTGTTTTGGCTACTCTGGGTCCTCTGCAGTCCCATATTAATTTTAAAATCAGCTTTATCAATTTGTACAATGAAGCCACCTGCGATTCCAGTAGAAATTGCACTGAATCTGAACATCAACTTGGGGAATACTGTCAACTTCAAAATAGAGACATATGACAATGAACATAGGATGTTTCCCTTTTATTTAGAGCTTCTTTCATTTCTTTCAACAATGTTTTATAATTTTCAGAGTATAAGTTTTACATTTCTTTTGCTAAATTTATACCTAAATATTTAGTTCTTTTTGATGCCATTGTAAATGGAATTGCTTTTTCATTTCATTTTCCGATCATGTAATAGAAAAGAATAAATCTGACTCCATATTGGATCTGTTTCTTCTACTTAATCTTTGTATTCTGTTGCTTTTGCTACAAGTTAATCACTGAAGGGATGTTGCCTATAAGATTAAATTATACACGAAGACCCATCTCTGGGAACCCTTCCTCCTATACAATAAGCATTAAGCTAAAATACTTTTGGTTAGCTCACAGGAAACATCCTGACCGGGTCCATCTGTGAATAATTGCAAGAAGGAAGAAATTAAGACATCCCCTCTAGAGAAGGATCAGGGCCAAGAAATGTTTGAGCTTATTTGCATCTCTTTTAGTATAAGGGAAGCCTGAATTCTGACTTGGGCAAGATGGTTCTTAGGGACACTAGTTCACCATCTTCTTGGTCTGCTGACTTTTCAAATAAAGTCACTGTTCTTTGCCCCAACAACTCATCTATCGATTCACTGAACTGTCCAGCAGCAAGCAGTATAAGCTTGGACTCAGTAACAGTTTCTCATTGTAATTGTATAGAAATAAAATTGATTATTGTATACTGATCTTGTATCCTGCAACCTTGATGAACTTGTTTCTAAGGCCCAACAGCTTTCAGTGTATTCCTTAGGACTTTCTTTATACAAGAACACATGCCTTTTTACAAAAAATTTCTTAGAGAAATGTAATCATAACAAAGAAGAGGTCTGTTAATCTCAATGTAGCATTTTCTAACAATTTTCTGGAGATAGGTAGGACAAAATCCTCTGATCCTAAGGCATACACTGCAAAGGAATACAGGGGAGAAACAAATGTACAAATAGGTTGGAAAAAATCACATGTAACATTTTTCAGTTAGAAATAGATTATTCCAATTTATATTGCCAGTAAACTCCAGTACTCTTGTCTGGAAAATGCCATGGACGGAGGAGCCTGGTAGGCTGCAGTCCAGGGGGTCGCAAAGAGTCGGACATGACTGAGCGACTTCACTTTCACTTTTCACTTTCATGCATTGGAGAAGGAAATGGGAACCCACTCCAGTCTTCTTGCCTGGAGAATCCCAGGGACAGGGGAGCCTGATGGGCTGCTGTCTATGGAGTTGCACAGAGTCGGACACGACTGAAGTGACTTAGCAGCAGCAGCAGCAGCAGTGAACATACTGAAGAGAATTAAAAATCAGCTTCACAATAAAGTGAAAAGTCAAAACTCAAATTAATAGAGACAGTCTGGAAATTCTCTAAAAGAATATATAACATGATATTTTATTTGCTCCATTAGGCAAAACTTTAGGAAAATGTCCGGCTCCGAAGACCAATGCAATGGAGTTTCTCTGCAAGTAACAGATCCATTCATAGCCAGCACAAAACATTCTTCATTTGATAGATCTTATATTCCCAAAGTGCCTTGTTCTCTGTTCCTTGTTATTTCTCAGCAGTTTCTGAATGTACTATAATTTATCCTCATGTTTTCCACTTACAGTGTTTGATGACTTGTAATAAAAGAGCTAAAAGGATACTATGTTGGACTAGGAGAGCATATATCACCACTGCCTGGACTGAACCGTTCCACATAAAAACATAGGTTTTAGCCATCCTCAGGGTGAAGAACAAGGCCCTACTGTAAAAAGAAGAAGACCTAGCTACGGATAGAGGTGCTTTCAGTGCTGCCCCTCATGGCAGATACGGAGAGAGAACACAGAAAGGTATTGGCCTCTGAGGAGGCTCAGTGGCAAAGAAAATGCCTGCCAGTGCAGGAGAGGCAAGAGACCCGTATTGGATCCCTGGGTTGGAAGATCCCCTGGAGTAGGAGATAACAACCCTCTCCAGGAGTCAGAGGATGAGATGGCTGGATGGCATCACAGATGAAATGGACGTGAACGTAGGCAAACTTCGGGAGATGGTGGGGGACAGAGAGGCCTGGAGTGCTGCAGTCCATGGGGTTGCGGAGTCCCACAGACTGGGTGGCTGACAACAACAACCAGTATTCTTGTCTCATGGGATACAGCCCATGGCATCTCAGAGAGTCAGACAGGACTGATCACGCACAGAGCACAGCTGGAGAAACCAAACTTCTTTCAGCTCTAACTGGGAAATGTCTTGAAAGGCTGACTACTATTCTGCAACATAAGTAGGACCTTTTATTCTTCCTAAAAGACATTGAGGGCTAAAAAAGTATAATTTATTCTATGAATAGACAGTTCTTAATGTCCTTGAAGAATTTTGTGGTCCTGTTGTTGACGTGTAGAGATATATCAGTCATTTACTTTCACCAGAAGAGGATGTTGGAATTAAGGTATCACAACACTTATTGCAACTATTCCTTCCTTAACCTCTATGCTGCTGCTGCTGCTAAGTCGCTTCAGTCGTGTCCAACTCTGTGCGACCCCATAGACGGCAGCCCACCAGGCTCCCCCATCCCTGGGATTCTCCAGGCAAGAACACTGAAGTGGGTTGCCATTTCCTTCTCCAATGCATGAAAGTGAAAAGTGAAAGTGAAAGTGAAGTCGTGTCCCACTCCTAGCGACCCCATAGACTGCAGCCTACCAGGCTCCTCTGTCCATGGGATTTTCCAGGCAAGAGTACTGGAGTGGGGTGCCATTGCCTTCTCCTAACCTCTGTGGTCTAAAGGAAAACATTTTCTCATTCAAGACTACTGAGGGGCTTTATAAAATATTTACTTGAAAATTACACTAACATCTAATGAGGGCAATAATGTTCTGACTGTAAACATATTATTTGCAAAAACATTGATAGTCTGTGAAAATATAATATTAATCCATAAATCTACTCTCAATTTATTATCTGAATTAATTATATATTCAGATAATTCTCAGCAAACCAGTGTTATTAAACTATGAAAAATACTCATTTGCAGTAAATGTATCTAAATGTGATTTTTAATCACTGAGGAAATAAGAAACATATTTAAGAAAAATTATTCCCATTTTCAAAATGTAAAAATGAAATACTTGAAATGATAATTATTTTTATCAATTTGTTCACGTTGAAATTAGACTGACTACTTTATTGCTTTCAGTTTGTTCATTGTTAGAATGTTAACTGCTTTGATCAGGAATCAAGGGGATTTATTAAAATCCCAGGGGAAAAGACCTATGAATAATTTGCTCCTCCTTATGGCAGATTTGATAAACATTTTCTATTGCAAAAATGTTCTAATTCTGGGATAACACCAAATGCTTCTTTGAGAGATGAATATTTTTATTGTATTGTAGCCTCTACTATTTTTAACAATTATAGTTAGGAATGAATATAAGCTGCTGGGTATTACTTATGGTTGTAGAGGAAACACCAAACTGTAATCATATAATTTCACATTTCAAACAAATTTCAATATTTATTCCATTGATCACACATCTACCACTTGCAAAGTGCTTAGTAGCACTTAATTTTATTATTTATTTTAATTTTTAGATGATGTTTAGATTTGTTTAATTTTTTAGATGATGGAGGTTTTTCACAAATTGAGATAAAATTGACAGAATTGTAAAGTCTAAGGTTCGCAGCATGTTGAATTGATACATTTATATAGTACAATATGATTACTACTGGAATGTTAGCTAAAACACCTATCACCCCACATAATTAACATTTCTTTTTGGCAGTAAGGACATTTACAATCTAGTCTCTTAGGAGCCTTGAAGTATTAAGATGTAATACAGTAGTGTTAACTATAACTGTAATTCTATGCAGTAGAGCGCCAGGATTTATTTCTCTCCTAACTTAAAGTGTGGGTCTTTTGACCACCTCTTCAATTAACCCACCCCACAGTCCCTAGCAACCACCGTTTTACTTTCTGCTTCTATGAGTTCAGTTTTTTCAAATTATGCATGTAATTGATATCATACAACATTTGTCTTTCTCTGACTCATCTCACTTAGCATAATGCCCTCAAGGTCCATCTATGTTGTTGCAAATGGCAAGATTTCCTCCTCTCTCATGGCTGAGTAATACTCACATTCATATATACCTAGACAGCATATTCAAAAGCAGAGCCATAACTGCCAACAAAGATCCCTAGAGTCAAAGCTATGGTTTCTCCAGTAGTCATGTGAGAGCTAGACTGTAAAGAAGGCTGAACACCAAAGAATTGATGTTTCTTAATAGTCAAGGCTATGGTTTTTCCTGTGCTCATGTATGGATGTGAAAGTTGGACTGTGAAGAAAGCTGAGCGCCGAAGAATTGATGCTTTTGAACTGTGGTGTTGGAGAAGACTCTTGAGAGTCCCTTGGACTGCAAGGAGATCCAACCAGTCCATTCTGAAGGAGATCAACCCTGGGATTTCTTTGGAAGGAATGATGCTAAAGCTGAAACTCCAGTACTTTGGCCACCTCATGCGAAGAGTTGACTCATTGGAAAAGACTCTGATGCTGGGAGGGATTGGGGGCAGGAGGAGAAGCGGATAACCGAGGATGAGATGGCTGGATGGCATCACGGACTCGATGGACATGAGTTTCAGTGAACTCCGGGAGATGGTGATGGACAGGGAGGCCTGGCATGCTGCGATTCATGGGGTTGCAAAGAGTCGGACATGACTGAGCGACTGAACTGAACTGAATTGTGGTGCCGGAAAAGACTTTTGAGAGTCTCTTGGACTGTAGAATCAAACCAGCCAACCTTAGAGGAAATCAATCCTGAATATTCACTGGAAGGACTGAGGCTGAAGCTGAAGTTCCAATACTTTGGCTACCTGATGCAAAGAGCCAGCTCATTGGAAAAGATTCTGAAAGTGAGAAAGACTGAAGGCAAAAGAGAAGGGAGTGGCAGAGGATGAGATGGTTAGATAGCATCACCAATGAATGGGCATGAATTGGAGCAAACTCCAGAAGATAGTGAAGGTCAGAGGAGCCTAGTATGCCATAGTCTATGGGGTCGTAAAGAGTTGGACACAACTTAGTGATTGAACAATGATAACAACAACAATATATACACATATACATGTATATGTACATACACATGTACATATGTATATATATGAAGTAGATCACAACTTCTTTTCCATTCATCTGTTCCCATATACTTTTGTTTCCATGACTTGGCTATTGTGAATAACGCTGAAATAAACATGGGGTACATATATCCTTTCAATATGCTGTTGTCATTTCTTTTGGATATATAACCTGAAATGGGATTGCTTGATCATATGGTAATTCTATTTAATTTTTTGAAGACTCTCCATACTACCACAGTGGCTGAATCAGTTTACATTCCCACCAACAGTGCATGAGGGTTCCCTTTTGTCTACAGCTTTATCAACACTATTTCTTGTCTTTTTGATAATAGCAGTTCTAACAGGTGATAGGTCATTGTGGTTTTTAATTTGCATTTCTCTGATTATTAGTGATATTGAGCATCTTTTCATGTACCTCTTGGCCATTTGGATGTCTTCTTTGGAAAAATGTCTGTCCAGTTCCATTGCCCATTTTAAATTGGAGTGTTTGTTATTTGATGTTGAGTTGTATGAGTTACTTATGTATTTTCAGTGCTAACCCTTTATCAAATATGGTTTGAAAATTTTCTTCCATTATGTAGGTTGTGCTTTCATTTTGTTGATTTTCTCTTTTTCCATGGAAGCTTTATAGTTTGATGTGGTCCCACTTGTTGAATTTTTTATTCTGTTGTTTGTGTTTTTGGTGTCATACCCCAAAATTTGTTGCTAAGACCAACATTTCCCATGTTTTCTTCTAGGAGTTTTATGGATTTAAGACTATGTTTACATCTTTAATCCACTTTGAGTTCATTTTTGTGAATGGTATAAGATAGGAATCCAATTTCATTTTTCTACTTGTAGTTATCCAGTCTTCCCATTTATTGAAGAAACTATTCTTTAACCATTGAGTGTTCTTGGCCCCTTGTCAGGTATTAGTTGACTGTACATATTGGGATTTTTTTCTGGGATCTTTACTCTGCTTCACTGGTCTATGTGTTTATACAAGTGCCATACTGTTTTGGTTAATATCAGTTTATAGTATGGTTTGATATCAGGAAGTGGGATTCCTCCAGTTTTGTTCTATCTCAGTATTATGATGACTATCTGGGCCTTATGGGTCCACACACACTTTATGGTTTTTCTGTGAAAAATTCCATTGGCATTTTGATAGAGACTGCATTGAATCTATAAGTGACTTGAGTAACATGCACATTTTAACAATATTAATTCTTCTGATCCATGAACCTAGGATATCTTTCCATTTGTTGGTGTCTTCTTCAATTTATTTCATCAGACTCGTGGTTTCCATTGTATAGGTTTTTACTTCTTTGCTTAATTTATTCTTTTTTTTTTTTCTGATGACTGCATTTTTTTTTTGTATTTATTTATTTATTTATTTATTTTTACACGAACTCCCAAACATGAATTGTTTAGGATACTATTGTGAGTGAGATTGTTTTATTTCTTCTTCAGATATTTTGTTGTTAGTGTACATAAATACAACTCCATTCTGCATGCTGATTTCATATCTTGCAACTTTACTGAATTTGTTGGTTAGTTCCAACATTTTAAAGAGTTTGCATTAACTCAGAACATCATCATCTTTACTCATGAAGTTGCACTGCTGAGATAACACTGTGAAAGGTAAAGGTTTTTTTCCTTCTGAGTATAGACTCAATCTCCAAATGACAAATGACCATGGGGTGCCTATGAAGTCCACAGGAAGAGTCTGTTGGGCACAGCTGGATACAAAGTTTCCTTGCCTTAAAGGTCCCTCCTATCTCTCCTGTGCTCCAAATTATTATGTCACCGGATATTATTAATCACACATGGTTGATTTTTGTCATAACTCTGTTCATGAAACTCCTCTAGGAGTTTTATGGATTCAAGCCTATGTTTGTGTGTTTAATCCACTTTGAGTTATTTTTGTGAGTGGTACAAGATAGGAATCCAATATCATTTTATCCAGTCTTCCCTGAAGAGACTATAACCATTCAGTGTTCTTGGCCCCTTGTCAAGTATTAGTTGACTGTTCAGTTCTGTTCAGTTCAGTTCAGTTGTTCAGTCGTGTCCAACTCTTTGCAACCCCATGAATTGCAGCACGCCAGGCCTCCCTGTCCATCACCAACTCCCAGAGTTCACCCAAATTTATGTCCATCAAGTCGGTGATGCCACTCAGCCATCTCATCCTCTGTCGCTCCCTTCTCTTTCTGCCCCCAATCCCTCCCAGCATGAAAGGCTTTTCCAATGAGTCAACTCTTTGCATGAGGTGGCCAAAGTACTGGAGTTTCAGCTTTAGCATCAGTCCTTCCAAAGAACACCCAGGACTGATCTCCTTTAGAATGGCCTTGTTGGATCTCCTTACAGTCCAAGGGACTCTCGAGAGTCTTGAATGTACATATGGGGATTTATTTCTGGTCTTTCTACTCTGTTTCACTCCAAGGATCTGAACACTGCTGCCACAGCAGCAGTAGCCAGGTAGGAGGTGTGCACTCTCTGTTCTGTAATGGGCCTGTTCAGGTTGACAGAGTGTCAGTTACCAAGAGACCTCATTCATGTAGCTCTAAAATAGATTCAAAGAAACCTCAAAAGTTTTATGATAATTAAGTTTTTGTTTCAGCTTCCAGGAAGGTCAAGGGGGAAACCTTGGGAATTTGACAGATTTTTAGAAAGGCAAATGGTACCAAAAAAAAAAAAAAAAGACAGTTTCTTATACAGAGGCTTTCCATGAAAGCATTGTCTTGAACTTATTTCAGAAGTAAAGAAAAAAATATAAAAGCCTCAACTCATGACTGATTTGCAAGTTTTTACCTGTGTGTGTATGGCCACATTAAGGTTAAAGAAAACCTGAATATAATTAGACTTCCTTGGTGTCTGAGACTGTAAAGCATCTGTCTACAGTGCGGGAGACCTGGGTTTGATCCCTGGGTCAGGAAGATTTTCTGGAGAAGGAAATGGTAACCCACTCCAGTACTCTTGCCTAGAAAATCCCATGGACGGAGGAGCCTGGGGTCCATGGGATCGCAAAGAGTCGGACACGACTGAGTGACTTCACTTTCACTTTTCACTTTCATTAATGACTGATATTTCCTGAGTGTATCATACTAAAGGAATACATGTATTATCTTATTATCTTACTAAATCTTCCCAATAATCCAATGAGGTAGCAACTACTACTCCTTATATATTATAGAAGGAACTGAGGCTCAAAGATTCAGTGAATTGCTCCAAACCACAGTCAATAAATGACAGATCTAAGACTGAAATCTGATCTGTGTCTCTAAAGACAGTGCCCTCAAGCATTATGCCCTAATTCTCCTCTGCTAATGCCTCTGCCTTTCTTTTGCTCACCTCTTCTTACATTTTACACCATTTTATGTCTCAATGTGCCATCACACTATTTCATCTTTCTCTGGTGGGAAGGATGGAATGCAAATCTGTCCGTTCATCCTTCTGTCTGTCCATCCCTTCCTCTCCCTCCTTTCCTTCTCTATTAACAAAGTTCTACTAAAGCTATTTTCTGAGCACTGGGTCTCTAAAGCTCCCCAAATCCATAAAGGGAGGATCTACATTTTTCTATTGTGATATTCCCCATGCCTGCCAAGACTGCAGGTGTAAATTAAAGAGTGAATACATGAATAATACTTAGAACAAAATCGTGCTCTCTAGGAAACTCATGTGCTTGGGGCTACAGCAAAGAATCTGGACCTTCTAGCAAATGCTGCTGAGAATAAACAAGTTATAATGAATGACTGACATGTGTTGATTAATTTTGAGGAACAGCCTGTAAAGCAACTAAAGGCACCCACTACTTCATTGCATATTTAATCTTCTTCCCTTTCTTTGCACAACTGGGCAGACTCGAGTGGAAAAACTTAAAATGAGAGGTTTTATTATGTGTGCGGAGAGTACCATGTATATTTTATGATAGTTCATTTGTTTGTAGCTTAAAATATTTCAAATATATTTTTGATTTTGATAAGGGGATTTTTTCCTCCTTAGTTTCTCTGTCATCAGCTACAAGTGACCTTTTTCCTTTAAAAAGATGTGATTATGTGGTGTTACTTAAGGATCTTCTGTTTCTCCACCTTAGACATGCAACAATAATCTCATTAATTAGAAATGAGATTAGTTTGGGTAGAATATTCAAAATATATTCAGATGTTTCTAGAATTGAAAGAAAAGTCTGAGATACTCCTTTTGCTCTATTCGTACACATATAGGCTATTCATAAAGATGAGTATCAGAAACCCTGTTTATCTTCACTGCTTATAAATAATGGTGACTGCTTTCCAGGGTAAATGGAAAAATCACTGTGACTAAAATAAACAAAAATCCTAAACATAGTCCTCTCTATTTAAGATCTATCTATGCTTTTGCTTATTGCAAAAGGCAATAATTTGAAACAACAACAAAAAACCAAAGGAGCCCCAAATAACAATAACAACAATAAAAGAGGCAGAGTTTTTTTTTTTTTTTTTCTGTCCCTAGTAACACTCTCATGGGAATAGTTCTATTTGAGACTGTCATGTACAAGTTGTTAAATCAAACTTCCTGCAAGTGTGAGTTTTGAGAGATCTGAGAAATTTTACAATCTTTTAACTATCCTTAGTTTATACAAACTAAACAAACTCTCAGCTGCACATGAATCTTTGCAGGACTTTCGGAAATAATAGACCATTATTCTTTTCCATGACTATTGATAATCATTGTCCTTGCCAATCATAAGGATATACAAATACCTGGCATGATACCTGGTATGACTAGTGACTATACATATAAAATAGTTGATAGAATACAATTGAGAATTCACAAATAAACCCTTAAATTTATGAATGGTTTATTTTTGACAAGGATCCCTTAAACGAGGAAAGAATAACTGTCTTCAACAAATCGTGCTGGGACATCTGTATGTCCACATGCAAAGCGCAAAGACAAAGTTGGGTCACATATACAATTAATTCAAACTGGAGAATATATGTAAGAGCTAAAACTATAAAATTCTTGCAAGAAAACAAGAGTAAATCTTTATGATCTTGTAACATGCAATAGTTTTTTAAAATATGACACTGAAAACACAAATGATAAGAGAAAGCAATGGATAATTTAAAATCACAAAAATTAAAAATTGTTTCATTAGGTTAATGCAAATAAAAACCACAGTACAGGATTTCCCTAGTGGTCTGGTGGTTAGGACTCTGTGCTTTCACTATCAAGATATGGGTTCAATCCCTAGTTGGGGAAGTAAGCACCCAAAACCACACAGTGGGGCCAAAAACAAACAAACAATCACAATGAGATACTACTTCATACCCACTAGGATGGCTAGAATAAAGAAAGACAGATGATATTAAGTGATGAAAAGGATGTGGACAAATTCAGAAAGCACATACATTACTGGTAAATGGTGCAGTCAGTCTTTTGGGGAAAAATATGGTAGTTCCTCAAAAGGTTAAATCCTAAATTAAGATATGATACAGCAGTTCCAGTCCTAAGTTTATATCCAGGAAAAATGAAAGCATGTGTTCACACAAAAACTTGTATTCAAATGTTCATTATCTTTAATAGCTGAAAGGTGGAAAAACACAAATGTCAATCAACTGATGAATGCATAAATAAAATATGGTCTATCCATACAAGGAATATTATTCAACTATAAAGAAGAAAGAAACTCTGATACATGAATGAATCTTTAGAAATTATTCTAAATGAAAGAAGCCAGTCACAAAGGGCCAAATGTTGAATGATTTCATTTGTATGAAATATCCAGAATAAGTAACTCATGGCTTACTCCTTGGAAGGAAAGTTATGACCAACCTAGATGACATATTCAAAAGCAGAGACATTTCTTTGCCAACAAAGGTCCATCTAGTCAAGGCTATGGTTTTTCCAGTGGTCATGTATGGATGTGAGAGTTGGATTGTGAAGAAAGCTGAGTGCCAAAGAATTGATGCTTTTGAACTTTGGTATTGGAGAAGACTGTTGAGAGTTCCTTGGACTGCAAGAAGATCCAACCAGTCCATTCTAAAGGAGATCAGTCCTGGGTGTTCATTGGAAGGACTGATAGGAAGGGTGTTCATTGGCCACCTCCTGTGAAGAGTTGACTCACTGGAAAAGATGATGCTGGGAGGGATGGGGGCAGGAGGAGAAGGGAACGACAGAGGATGAGATGGCTGGATGGCATCACCGACTTGAAGAACATGAGTTTGAGTAAACTCCAGGAGTTGGTGATGGACAGGGAGGCCTGGAGTGCTGCGATTCATGGGGTCACAAAGAATTGGACACGACTGAGCAACTGAATTGAACTGAAGTAACTCATAGAAATAAAAAGTGGATTAAGATTAGATCAATCCTAAAGGAAATCAACCCTGAATATGTACTGGAAGGACTGATGCTGAAGCTGAAGCTCCAGTACTTTGGCGACCTGATTTGAAGAGCTGACTCATTGGAAAAGACCCTGATGCTGGGAAAGACTGAGGGCAGGAGGAGAAGGGGACGATAGAGGATGAGATGGTTGGATGGTATCACGGACTCAATGGACAAAAGTTTCAGCCAACTCAGGAAGATAATGATAGACAGAGAAGCCTGGAGTGCTGCAGTCTATGGGGTTGCAAAGAGTCGGACACAACTTAGGGACTAAACAACAAAAGAGAATGGGGAGAGAGGAGAATGGGAGGTAACTGCCAATGTATATGGGGTTTCTTTAGGGGTGATGAAAATGTTCTACAATTAGATTGTGATATTGGTGGCACAAGTGTGTGAGTATGCTAAAGACCACTGGATTGCAAACTTTAAAACGATGGATTATATGTATGAGTAAATCTGCTATTAAAAATTAAATCTGATGGAGACACACTTATTGAACAGTTGCTTTATTGTCTGTCTTTTCTAAATATATTGGGAGCTCCAAATTAGAGTTCTACTGCATCCCCCTAGTTCTACATGCATCTAGCTGAGAGATTAGAAATAAAAATTTTGTCACCCAGGAACTTTTTTAACAGCCAGCTTGAAAGCATCTAAGAATGTCAGCTAGGCAAGGAATTAGAAGTCGATCCACCTAACTATTCCAGTTGGAAAAGTGATTTATATGTATATTCCAGCCAAAAGAGATAAAGACAAATCAATACAATAAGAAGAAAGTTGGGGCAAAAATGATGGGAATCTACCTTATCTGATTTAAACTGAAAGTTAGAAATACAGTTATGGACTATTGTTTTCTTGTGATTTCTTTGGTTTGGGGTAAGGTTGTCCTTAAACTTCTTCCTTAGTTATTCCACTTAAGATTTTTATCCCAGTCATAGGACTAGATCTTTTAGTATAATTGTTTAACTCTATGTCTTAGATGAAATCTCTTGCCGTGTTTGATGACTGTCTAAATTAATTACTGATACTGTTCTATTCCAACACTACTAAAATTTTTTACATGATTAGGACACTGCTAACAGAATGATTAATAAAAGTATTTTCACTTTCCATAAATAGAAATCTGCATAATAAAGAATTTTATTGGAAAGACTTAATATTATATGCTGCCAACCTCTCTATATAATCTTCCACTTTCTCACTTGTGAATAGCTTTTAATTATGTTTCAATTGATACATATGGTATAAATTCATCTATGTAAAAATAATATATGTAGAGAAAAGACCTTAAAGAAACATTCCAAAGTTTTTACAATGCTTATGCCATCTATAGTTTAAAAAATTCCCGGCAGATTTTTATTTTATCCTTCTATTTTTCTGTATGTCTAAATTAACCATAACAGCCATGCTGCTGCTGCTGCTGCTGCTAAGACGCTTCAGTTGTGTCCGACCCTGTGCGACCCCATAGACGGCAGCCCACCAGGCTCCCCCGTCCCTGGGATTCTCCAGGCAAGAACACTGAAGTGGGTTGCCATTTCCTTCTCCAATGCATGAAAGTGAAAAGTGCAAGTGAAGGCGCTCAGTCATGTCCGACTCTTAGCGACCCCATGGACTGCAGCCCACCAGGCTCTGCCTTCCATTGGATTTTCCTGGCAAGAGTACTGGAGTGGGTCACCATTGCCTTCTCCATAATAACTATATATTTATTTAAAAAATAATACCTCAAAATTTGCCACTGATATAAGTACTCAGATAACAAAATTCCTAAAAAAAAGTTGAATAAAATGTTTTTAAATTAGTTCAGTTCAGTTCAGTTGCTCAGTTGTGTCCAACTCTTTGCGACCTCATGGACTGCAGCACGGCAGGCTTCCCAGTCCATCATCAACCCCCGAAGCTTGCTCAGACTTATGTGCATCGAGCTGGTGATGCCATGTAACCATCTCATTCTCTGTTGTCCTCTACCCCTCCTGTCTTCAATCTTTCCCAACATCAGGGTCTTTTCCAATGAGTCAGTTCTCACATCAGGGGGCCAAACAATTGGATTTTCAGGTTAACAAAAAAGTAAGGGAAGTGCCCAGAGTTTGACAATGAAGCCAGGGAACAAATCGAGCATGATGAGTGGGCACTGAAGACAGCTGCTACTCTAAGAGTAACTGCTGGTCCCTTTACTTAGAGCCTTGGTTCAGCATCCATGTGGAGGGACAGACGGTACAGCCTTGAGGATGAGCAAGGAAGAGGAACCCCGAGGCTATTACCTTCAAGAAAAGAGTAAACTAGAAAAAGAAAATATACTCAGGGCAGGGAAAGTATAAGAAAACCTGGCTGTTCTGTCTTTGACTCTGGATCATGGAAAAAGCAAGAGAGTTCCAGAAAAACATCTATTTCTGCTTTAGCGGCTATGCTATAGCCTTTGACTGTGTGGATCACAATAACCTGTGGAAAATTCTGAAAGAGATGGGAATACCATACCACCTGACCTGCCTCTTGAGAAACCTATATGCATGTCAGGAAGCAACAGTTAGAACTGGACATGGAACAACAGACTTGTTCCAAATAGGAAAAGGAGTACGTCGAGGCTGTATATTGTCACCCTGCTTATTTAACTTCTATGCGGAGTACATCATGAGAAAGGCTGGACTGGAAGAAGCATAAGCTGGACTCAGGATTGCTGGGAGATATATCAATAACCTCAGATATGCAGATGACACCATCCTTATGGCAGAAAGTGAAGAGGAACTAAAAAGCCTCTTGAAGAAAGTGAAAGAGGAGAGTAAAAAAGTTGGCTTAAAGCTCAACACTCAGAAAACTAAGATCATGGCATTTGGTCCCATCTCTTCATGGGAAATAGATGGGGAA
>SJYX01001576.1:17383-31451 GCA_006410675.1 Oreotragus oreotragus | reverse complement strand
ACCAATACAGTATACTAACACATATATGTGGAATTTAGAAAGATGGTAATGAGGACCCTGTATGCAAGACAGCAAAAGAGACACAGATGTGTAGAGCGGACTTTTGGACTCTGAGGGAGAGGGAGAGGGGGGGATGATTTGGGAGAATAGCATTGAAATATGTATACTATCATGTAAGAAACGAATCGCCAGTCTATGTTCGATGCAGGATGCAAGATGCTTGAGGCTGGTGCATGGGGATGATCCGGAGGGATGATGTGGGGTGGGAGGTGGGAGGGGGGTTCATGTTTGGGAGTTCATGTACACCCGTGGTGGATTCATGACAATGTATGCCAAATCCAATATAGTACTGTAAAGTAAAATAAAGTAAAAAAAAAAAAATTAACGTAATTACACAATAAAAAAATTTTTAACAAAAAAAAGAAAAAAAAAGAATTCACAAAAAGCACATTGATTTGCAGCTTACATTCTCACCACTGACATGTGCAGAAGGTCAGGTTTACTACAAAGTGGTATTTCTTAGTTGGGATGGCCCCTAGGAGCTTGGCAGAAGAAAATGAAAGCTTTCTTTGTAGCAATACGCTTTAACTTAGGTCATTAAGACTTTCTACATATATAATCCAGATGAACATAGAGTCACAATAAACATCCACATCCACACAACCACAAACAAAACACATAAATAAATGTTTCCTTGAATGAAATCAGCACAAAATGAAAAATCATACTTAGACTTCCAAAGATTTAAGATATTGGAGGTATCAGATGTGGAAATAAAAATGTATGTAAGGAAGAAGACAGTATGAAAAAAGACCAGGATAATGTGAGGGAAAAAATAATCTAGAAATGTTGAATAAAATGATTAAAATAAAATGTGTGGGGGAAAACACTTTGTGAATGAGTTAAATAACAGATAAGACATAGCTGGGTAGAAAATAAAGAAACTGGAAAATCAGAAAAAAATTAGAATGCAGCATAGGCAAATAAACAAAGCATTACAAAGAGATAATGAAGGAGAGATCTTATAAAGAGATAATGGTTTTGATTGCCTAAAAAGTAATGACAACAAGTCTGATGGCAAACAGCTCAATATCAAAATGAGAGGGAGAAAACATGGGAATTAGGCCTTCAAAATACTGAGAGAGAAAATAACTAGTGATTTTGAATTGTATTCTGTGGAGTGTAAGCAAAGATATTTTCAGAAAAACTAAAACAGTGTTTACTACCAACAGAACCTCATCAGCATAACTTCTAAAAAATTTATTTTAGGAAGAAGGATAATGGAAATCTAACTTGCAAGAAGAAATGAGTGAAAAAATGGTAATATGCAGATCAATTTAAATAAACATTGATTATCTGAAACAATGGCATTAATAATGCTAATATCCAATTTGTTAGGCTGGAAAAAGAGAAAATACTTCAATATAATAGTCAGACTACTGTTCGGGTTGCCCAGAATTAGTGTTCCAATGTCTTTGAATTATCTGAAATGAGGGTAAAGATAACTTATGATTTTGGTAAGTATTCTTAAAATTTCAAGAATAACATTGAAAGAATAGAAATTGAGTATAAATTCCAAGCCAGCCTAAGTTAAAAATGGAACAAGAAAAACAACCTCCTCTCCCTCCCACACAAAATCCTCCACCTATCCAGAGGAAGGGGGAAAAAGAGAAGAAAAAAAAGCATAGAAAAAGAGATAAATAAGCCAATGTTTAAGTGAAGTTAAAAAAAAAAACTCCAGTATATCAGTAATATATGTATATATAAAGTCACAATAAACGTAAATGAACTAAATTTAGCTCTTAAAGGAAAATAATTATAAATTTATATTAAAATTAATTCCAGCTATATGCTATTCAAACAGGATACACAGTATTACCCTTAATATCAGATGAGAGTGACCTCTGGTCTGGGCCCTATGCCTCAACATCTTGCAACTGAAAATGTGGTTCTTGGGCCAGTAGCTGCATGGAGTGCTTGTTAGAAATGCAGATTCTCAGGCCCATACTCAGACCTTAAGATTCAAATCTGCATTTTAATAAGATTCTCAGGTGATTCATATACATACATTAATGCTTGAGAAGCACTGCTTAAAGGGCACAGCAAGTAACAGACAATGCACAAACTGTATCAAAGTCCCCCGGACACCTCTCTCACTGTCACAGCAACATCCATAATTGTAAACATCCACTCGTACATCTAACATCGGTCAGTCCCCAGAAAAAGTGTTTCTCCATATTTCTTGTGCTCTACCCTTGAAACAAAAGGTCACTGTGTTCAAATGTCATGAAGATGTATGAGCTGTACTGCTGCTGTGTGTGTGGTCTGGAGGGCAGGGAGAAGGAAGCAGAATGAAAAATTTAAATTGCGATAAAATAGAGCATATGAAAAAGAGCCTCAAGGAGGAAAAAAAAACTGAAAAAAATAAAGAGAAATCTTTAAAGAAGTCATCTGCTTATATTTTATAAAAAAATTGGAGATAACACAAGTGGACAGACTTTTGTCAAGCATTACCCACATAAAATTCACAAGTATGATATTACAACCTTTCACTTAATGAAGATTTAATTATTGATCAAACAAGAAAATGTACAAGGTATGGATTCTGATCAAATCCATAACGTACCATCCATGTGGTACATCACATGAAATTTCTGAAACTTGAAAATCTTTTCTAAATTAAGATGTAATAGTTACTCATTAAAGCAACTAGGATATATATGGGCCTCCACTTGCACTGTCTCAGGCCCTGCAAATATTAGGGACAGGTCTGGTTATATATAAAAAATAAGAACACAAAAGACTAAAAGTTATAGGATGGATATAGTAGGCAAAAAGATATAAAAGGCAAACATTAACCAAAATAAATCTTTATGAGAAAAATGGAAACAAAACAAGCTTTAAATCATACACACTTATTGAAAAAACACATAACATGTTCACATTTAAATTAAAAATGCAATGCAAAAAATTGACAAAAACAAACCAAAATTACATCATTACTTACACTAAAGTGGTAAAATTATGGGAACATTTCCTTATTTTTCAAATAGCTTGCATCATTTTTTAACAAGTATAACTAGTGCCATTAATGACTTCTCCTTTTTATTTTTATTTTTTTTATTTTTGCAGGGAGGTGGGAACAGCTAGGGATAAAGTGACCTTCCAGGTGTGAAGTGATAGGAGCTGGAGGCTCAGGTGCTATCATGGGGATGAGAAAGGAGGAGAAAATAAAAAGAGGTACTTCAAAAAACCAGTAACAATGCCAATATTCACTGTAGCATTTTCCCCAATGGCTAAAAGGTGGAAATAACCCACGTGTTGATCAAAAGATAAGTGGATAAACAAAATATAGCTTAGCCATAAAATGGATATTATTCAGCAATGAAAGGGAACAAAGTTCTGATCCATGCTAAAACATGGAAAAAAAGATTATGCCAAGTGAAACGTCAGACATAAAATGAGGAATACTGATTGAACTCCACTTTATGAAATATGTAAAATAAGCAAATTCATAGAGACAGACAGAAAGTAGAATGGAGATTACCAGGGCCTGGAGGGAGGGAAGAATGGGGAGTTATTGCATAATGGNTTATATATAAAAAATAAGAACACAAAAGACTAAAAGTTATAGGATGGATATAGTAGGCAAAAAGATATAAAAGGCAAACATTAACCAAAATAAATCTTTATGAGAAAAATGGAAACAAAACAAGCTTTAAATCATACACACTTATTGAAAAAACACATAACATGTTCACATTTAAATTAAAAATGCAATGCAAAAAATTGACAAAAACAAACCAAAATTACATCATTACTTACACTAAAGTGGTAAAATTATGGGAACATTTCCTTATTTTTCAAATAGCTTGCATCATTTTTTAACAAGTATAACTAGTGCCATTAATGACTTCTCCTTTTTATTTTTATTTTTTTTATTTTTGCAGGGAGGTGGGAACAGCTAGGGATAAAGTGACCTTCCAGGTGTGAAGTGATAGGAGCTGGAGGCTCAGGTGCTATCATGGGGATGAGAAAGGAGGAGAAAATAAAAAGAGGTACTTCAAAAAACCAGTAACAATGCCAATATTCACTGTAGCATTTTCCCCAATGGCTAAAAGGTGGAAATAACCCACGTGTTGATCAAAAGATAAGTGGATAAACAAAATATAGCTTAGCCATAAAATGGATATTATTCAGCAATGAAAGGGAACAAAGTTCTGATCCATGCTAAAACATGGAAAAAAAGATTATGCCAAGTGAAACGTCAGACATAAAATGAGGAATACTGATTGAACTCCACTTTATGAAATATGTAAAATAAGCAAATTCATAGAGACAGACAGAAAGTAGAATGGAGATTACCAGGGCCTGGAGGGAGGGAAGAATGGGGAGTTATTGCATAATGGTTACTGAGTCTGTTTGGGGTAATGAAAAATTTTGAAAATAGTGATGATGATTGACATTACCGTGGATTACTTAAAATGTCACTGAACTGTAGACTTAAAAACGGTTAAAATGCCAAATTTTATGTTATACATATGTCACCACAATAAAAAACATTTGAAAAAGTGGATTAGACAGATACAGAGAACAAACTAGTGTTACCAGTGGGGAGTGGAAGGGGCAAGAAGAGGTAGGAGAGTAAGAGACCCAAACTATTATGTATAAAATAAGCTATAAGGATATATTGTACAACACAGGGGATATAGCCAATATCTTATATACATTTATAAAATATAGTATAACCTTTAAAAACTGTGAATCACTGTATGGTACACCTATAACATATAATATTGTACAGCAACTACATGTCAATAAAAAAATATTAAGTGGATGTCTTGTAGACAACTGCAAAACAACAAAAGTGGGTCAGAAAATTTTAGTGATGCTTCAATCTAAAGGATAAAGGAAAGAGTTCAGACACCGAAGCACTGATTTCATAAAGAGCTTACTGGCAAAGATCTTATGTTCTCCGATTCATCCCTTTACTTGGAAGCCACCAAACCAAGATGTATAAAATACATCCCCTGCCAGTTGGCTGTCTTGGAAAAGGCAGGCCCTGATGTCTTTACTGACAGAATTATTCTACCCATGGACTGAAAGAATAATGAGGAGTTATGAAATTATGCCAAAGTCAAGAAATAACATTTAGCACGTATTTTAAAAATGTGAAAAAGAGTAGCTCAAAGACATTGAGTACTAAAAAAAAAAATAGAAGAATAGTCATAGAATTCAACAGTTAGGATAAAATAAGATAAAGGAACTAAAATATTTTATAAAACTAGAAGATAAAAAAGAAATACAGAAAACTTTGCTGATTAAGACAGTGATATAATTATTTGTGCTGTAAATTTTCTTTTTAGGAAAGACAGTTATGTCAAATTAAATTTGTATATGGACAAGCAATTCAAAGTGTAATGTATACAGACAGGGAATTAAATACTGAGTGGAAGACCAGAAAATAAAGGCTAAAATGAGATGAAATCTGGAAAGAAAAAACTCACTGACTACAAAGATGATGATCATCTCTGAGTCCTGGAAGCTCATAAGAATTTGCCACCAGCTATGCCCCCCAAATAGCAACTGATGGATTGAAGGGAATTTAGAAAGAAAGTGACCAGAAGAATTAAGGGACTGTTGTGAATGATGCATAAAACTGAAAAATCCTGGAACACATTTTGTAACTGAGCAAACAGGCAGGGGATGAAAGCATCACCATAAATAAAAAGTGGTGGAGAATCGTAAACAACAAGGAAAGAAAAATGTGTTTAGGAAATCTCTTGTGGTCCAGTAGTTACACGGCCATACTTTCACTGCCAAGGGCATGGGTTTAAACCCTTAGTCAGGGAATCAGGGAACTAAGATCCCACAAGCTCCGCCAAAAAACAAAAAGTGTTTATACCCTAGTAAGGGATGTACATATCTTCAGGATTAATAAGTGGAGAATTTAGCACAAATATCAAGACACATTTACTAATTATTCCAACTCTAATTGGAATATATTTGGGTTTTAAGCTATTAAAAGAAATATCTTTAACTAGGATCCAATGTATAGCTCATGTTCTTTACTATACCACCAATCATATCGTATTGTAAAACTGTATACATATAGACCCATATAGGTTTCCCTGGTCACTCAGCTGGTAAAAAATCTACCTGCAATGCAGGAGACCCCAGTTCAATTCCTGGGTCAGGAAGATTCCCTGGAGAAGAGATAGGCCACCCACTCCGGCATTTATGGGCTTCCCTGATGGCTCAGACAGTGAAGAATCCACCTGCAGTATGGGAGACCTGGGTTCAATCTCTCAGTTGGGAAGATCCCCTGGAGGAGGGCATGGCAAACCACTCTAGTATTCTTGCCTGGAGAATCTCATGGACAGAGGAGCCTGGCAGACTACAGTCCATGGGGTTGCAAAGAGTCAGACACTACTGAGCAGCTAAGCACAGCACACAGATGCATATATAGACTAATTGGAAAAGACCCTGATGCTGCGAAAGATTGAAGGCAAGAGAAGAGGGGAACAGTAGAGCATCAGACGGTTGGATGGCATCACTGACTCAGTGGACAAGAATTTGAACAAACTCTGGGAGATGGTAAAGGACAAGAAAGACTGGCATGCTGCCAGGGATCCAAAGAGTCCATGGGATCGCACAGTGTCGGACACAACTTAACAAGTGAACAACAAAAGGCTCATGTACCTAACAATTATGAATTAAAAGCAGGGAGGAATTACATTAAAATGTCACAGATACATATATTTGATATATATGGAAAAATGTGTAAGGAAATATAGTAAATCACCAACAGTAATTAGGTCTTGGTAGTAAGTTTATGAATAATTCTTTCTGAGAAACAGAGAAGATAGGCATTGACAACTGGGTGGGGTAAAATATGCTTTACAAAAATAACATTTTGCCTCTTTTCTCTCGTTTCTTTTTCAACAGGCGATTGTGGGAATGATGCAGAAGAAACTTTTCTCAGAGAGAAGGCATTCTATGCTCTCAGATACGGTCTGGAGGTGTAGTTTTCATGAGATGGCACTGAATTTTGGTGTTCACCGGTTGGCGGAAGATCCTGAAGATGCAGGTCTGCCCCTGCTTCCACCCTTTACACCTTCTAAAGTGTGAAACACCATCAGGATACTCTGTGGACCCATTAAGAAAGGTCTTCCACTTGGAAGATCAGTTATTAATGTTGAGATTAATAACTCCCTTGAGGACCTGAGCTGCTCATCTTAGCGGGCAACCACAGAGCTCATTTCAGGGGAAAAAATAGGCAATTGTGATTCCTTGTCCATTGATGTTTCTGTTCTGTTACAACACAGCACATCAAATCACACTCAATATAAGAAGGTCAAACAACTGTGACTCCGTCACAGACACTGCTGAACCCATGATAACAGGGAAGAAGCAACTGGTCTTATTTTCACTCTGGTCTTTATCCCTGGTCCGGGATTTAGTTATTTCATCTTTATACTTTACTACTGAAGGTTCATCCAGTCAGGATACCCTGTTCTCTTATAATGGCTTTCTCTGATTTTTATTTCTGAACTTTTGGATTAAAACCCCTTCAAATTTGAAACAGAGCCAAAACCCACACACAGTTGTTAGGAAGAGTGAGGGGCATAATTCTTTAAGGGATTCATTATGGCTTGAGTATCAAGGTGAAGCCTCTTTTTCTTTGGTAGTGGGGAACACACACAGATTCCTATAATCCCTTTTCCATGTTCCGGAAGACAAGTAGAATATCACCATTTCTAGCACTTTGTTCAAAACCTGCAACAAGAAGAATAAAAATGGAATGATCTAGCTTTATGATTTGCACTACAGAATGGAGGTATGTACTCCTTAGGTAATGGGAGACAACTTGGAAATCCCTGATGGCAGCTTGGCAGGTGTGACATTGCTGAGTAACTCCAAATATGAGCCCCATAAAACTAGAACTCATTCCGATGTACGTATTTTTTGCTTCCAACCAAATGTTTTCAGATGGATTAGGAATCAGACCCCCTTGACACATTTTTTTCCTTCTGATGCATGGGAAATAGAATCCACTTTTCTTAGAAGTTGTTAACAAACTTAAGTGGTTTAAAAGAATGCTAATTGCTCTCTAACTATGGGAATGAAAGGAGAGGAGACCACCTTCCACCCCATACTTCAAACAGATCTACACCTGGTAAAATTTATTATGCAACGAAAGTCTCCTATGACAAGGTTATTCTAAAGTAAATTCTCTCCTTGTAGAACTGTTACCTAATAAAAAGTCTTCATCACATGTATTCCACACCCCACTGGTTCTGCTGCAGGTGGAGGGTTTAATTCCTGCCATTCATTGCCAGTGTGCATGATGGAATCTCCATGAACAGCTTGCTTCAGCCTTAACCATCACACCATTGTTTTGCTCAAGTCAGTATGTGGTATTAAGATACACAGCAAGGTTCAAAATTAGACAAAGTTGGAGTGCCATCTGGGATCATCCTCAAATTCTTTTCACTAACGTTTGAGAGGCAATCTTGAACCACAAACCTTCTGCTGTTTGAGAAGATGCATTCAGACTGTCTGCACCGACACAGTGGGGTGGGTGATCGTAGAAGCTTAAGGCAGGCACAGATCTTAGATCTTTTTTAAGCACCTCTCACTCAGATCACATCTACACTCTGCTAACTGGTCCTTGTTCCTATAACCTAGGACCACTCAGACCTGTGCCATGCCAAAGCCATGATGATCCACTGAAACACATCTGATGAAGTCATTTCTCTAATTCATCCTTTGAAGACTTCCTCAAAGCTTTCAGGATGAAAAGTTAATCTCCATAACATGTAAATCTTTCTTTCCAAATCTGTGCTGTGCTTTTATGCCTGCTTATCTGCCTCTCATATATGTAAGTTTCACAGGGTCAAGGATCATACCTTATGTGTTGCTACTTTCTGGGTCCTGAACATATTGGCAAGTCACACAATATCATTTGATGAATGAAAGAATGAACAAATCTAGCCTCACTGCCTACAGGTTAGCCTAAAAGTTACAAGGCTTTCCAAAGAGCTCATAACAAGTAAAAAGCTTGGACATGCCTATCTGCCTTTCACAATACCATTCTGCCCTCAGATAGAGGCATTCCTCTTTCTCAACACCAGTTCAATCACTCTGGAAAGGTCAGCAAAAGCTGCACTGCATTTAAAGGGGAACCAGAAATTAAAGATGTGTGTGCCACAAATGTGAAGTCCTTCTGTCCCTACTTATCATTTCTGCCATTCTTATGATAAGTCTATTAGCCAGATTTGTTCAGCGCTCTTCCTATTACATGTAATTAGAACAGGATTCTGTTCTCGGGTGGCTCAGACGGTAAAGCGTCTGCCCAGGTTCAGTACCTGGGTCTGGAAGATCACTTGGAGAAGTAAATGCCAACCCACTCCAGTATTCTTGCCTGGAAAATCCCATGGATGGTGGAACTTGGTAGGCTACAGTCCATGGGGTTGCAAAGAGTTGGACATGACTAAGCGACTTTCACTTTTTGCCCACCTAACGTTCAACAGACATTTGTAGAATTTTGACATGTATGAGGTAGAGTTTCAGATTCTGGAGATACTACGATGGATAAGTTTCGTTCCTAGCCTCAAGAAGGTGCAGTCTAGTAGGGGAAATAAGCATGCAAACAAATAATTGCAATATTTTGTTATTAGAGATGTGCACAGGATACAGAGAATAGTTTAGCACTTACTAAGGTACAGTTATTGTAATATATATTTCCTCCATTGTGATTTTCCTGTGGGTAAGGACTAGGTCCTCCTAATTTTTTCCCTCTCTGTGTCTAACACATAGTGGGCACTCACCCAATATTTGATTGACTGACTGATATGCCACTGGCATAAAAGAATGAGGGGTTTACTCTGCATAGAGGTTGTCTCTGGGATACCTTTAGCAAGGAGATGCTTGCCCTGGGTTTTAATGGATGATTCATTCCCTACCTGGTGGAAAAAAGGAGAAAGGGCATTCCTTAATGGAGGAAGAACAGGTGACTGTGAAACAGCAAACTGTGTTCCCAAGGTGTGTGGAGCCTGGGCTACGAGTTGCTGTGAGAGGTGAGGTTGGAGAATTAGGCCACCAAGACCTGTCAGGCCTTGTGAGCCATCCTATGGAGTCTGAACGTGATCCTCCAGGAAATGGGAAGCCATTGGAGGTGTGCGAGGAACAAGAGCAGATCTGTAAATGAGAAACTCAGTAATGCAGTTCAGTCAGTAGAGAGGTCCCTTATGTGCAATTAATTTCCAGAATATGCTTTCTTATTTAAAAATGATTTAACTCTGCATTTCAGTCAGCCAGGGTATCTTCAGACAGAGGTTCTCAGGAACACTAAAGACATCTTGTTAGCTATTAAAAGAGAATATAATCAAAAAGATTCCTTTTAATTCTGAGCTACAACAACTGTCAAGGTTCATTTTTCCTACTATGGGTAAAATGGTTTTTCTTATTTGTCTCAAGTCATTCTATCTCAGAGTAAGAAGCCCATCTCAGAATCTAGCAGGAGTCAATGGTTACCTGGAGAAACTCGGTGAACTGAATCTCCCACTGATGTTTCCTTCCCCACTGAGGAGAAGGTCATTCAGCTGAATGAGTGGTCTACTTATGACATTTTCTGCAAATAATTAAACACCACACTCCTTTTGGCTTGGTTTACTTTTTAAAGGCAACATCTACTCTGATTTGCAAATTGTTCCAATTACATCAGTGCCATGCATTTTATGCAGCCTTTAGAGTACCCGTTGCTAAGTCAGTGGTTGGTGGGAGCTCTTTTCAACTATCTAGAGGCATATGTTCATATTCATTTCAGAATAATAAGATGTTTAAATATTTATTTCTTTCCAAAAACTGGATAGGCTTAGGTTCTTCATTTTAATAAATTCTGTTCGAATAGCATTGAGTCACTGCTTAAAAAACATTGGCACTGAATTTCTTTTATAGTAATGATATTCATGTCAGAGACACATACTTTAGCCCTAGCTCTGCCACCCCGGGAAAATTGCATGACCACTCATGAATCCCTTTTGACAACTGTGAAGTTTTTGTTCTAGCTCTAAAATTTTGAGTATGTTGAGATCTGATTAGTATAAGAATGTGGAAACGAAATAGTTACAGAAGTACAAATTGTGATCTGAAAAATTGATATTTACAATATGTAGTTATTCTTTTTCAGTGACTCCAAGTGGTCATAAATGGGCTTATTTTAGAAGAAATATAAAATGTTTATATAGATACACTTATGCATTCAACAAATATTTATTGATGACCCATTATATGCCAGGCTGATGATTTAATGACCAAAAAAGAAAAAAATTCCCTATCTCCAAGAGTTGATTGCCAAACTGGAAAAGCAGACAATTTTAGACAAAAAATGACAATAAACTAGAATTAGTATTATTGTGGGAACCTGGTGATGAAGACAATGCATATAGCTCAGATACATCATGGGCTACAAGTCTGGGAAGGCTTCCCTGCTGATATTCTGTCTAAACTAAGACTATACATGCCTGTGGCTATTATTTGGGAAACTATACTGAATAGAGCATGCAATGAAAATATTTATTTGTCCCAGGCCCACACTATGAGTTTAAGACTAAAACAGCTTGAGAAGAAGAATCTGAGTACATTTCACAAAAGCCCCCACTCCCAAGTTTTTATTGACCATTTGATCATAAATTTACTGACTCACAAGAGAATTCTCTTGAATCACAAGGTGTGGGTAATAATATTATTATTTAAGAAATCATCATTCCTTGTCTTTCAATATCTAAGGCCCTTCACAGCTGCTCAAAGGCTACTTAATATATGTATAAAAGCTTTTCAGAATAATTTATTGATTAATGATGGGTTTTAACCTTTCAGATTTTTCTCATCTCTAATCTCTCTTTATCCCAGCATTTGGAGGACAGGAATTATACTGAGCTGTGGTTTGACCTTAGAGGTTATGAGAAGTCTCCTCTATAACAGATGCTGTGTTTCAGGACAGATCTGATCGCAAATATTCTGTCTTGTGGCCAACACGATTATGTTCGAATTCATCATACCATGAGTTACAAGATTTGGTTTGTAAATATAGTCACCATATGTTACAGAAACAGGTGAACAAGGTAACAGGGTTAGCTCCCTTCAAGAGTCCAGGGGATCCTATGCCATTCCAAAGGAGAATCATAAAGAGATTGAATATTTTGAATTTAAAATCAGTCCACTTTGAAGTTGATTTAATATTCAAGTTGCTAACTAATTATTCACTGCCTGTCATCTATGTCATATAGAAACACACACATATATTTAAAAGGGTTAATGAATAATGGAATTTTAGTTTGAAAGTTGTATAGCTTCTAAGGTAATAATAGTAGTTAACCTATTTTATAGATGGGAAAGATCACAGAAATTGCCTCCTTTTTAGTGCTCCTGCCTTGATTTACTGTTTCTTGGTTTCATATTATTATTCAGCACTTGCTTTTTTATTAACCTTTCTTGCTTCTTTGTCTTTTCTTTCCAATTAGATCAAAAAGGTTCTTTGAGGGTAGGGACTGTGTTCTTCTTCCAGAATTCCCTGTACTTTTTCAACTATTAGGCCTTCAGTGAATATTTACTAAGGGCTGTGAGTAGTTCAAAACCCAGAAACAAATTAACTACAGAACTACACATTGTGATGATTAAAAACGTTTCAGATGATGATTCTCAAACTTTAATGTACATGGTAATAAGGGAAGCCCATTAAATTGGTAGATTCCCAAATCTTATTCCCAAAGAGTCTTATGTTTTAAATGATTTCTTCTTCTTCCTTTCCATTATCATTATTAGGTGGAGTAATAGTAAACCCAATTTAGGAAAGATGGGACATACATGGGCCTGGGACCGCCCTAATGTTTCTTGTAGAGAAAGGACTTGACGTAAGGTACCCCCAATACACCCTGCTTTCTTCTCTCCTTCCATAAATACTTATTGTGTGGTGACCAATGGCAAAGCATTAGGACTGAAGTTAAACTCTTCAGCAAGAGGTATAAATATTCGCTGTCGCAGCACGTAGATTGTACTTGGTGGGAGGGCAGACAAGATACAAATAAACTTTCAGATTCTTCCAGATATTGTTAAGTATTAGGAGGGAAGTAAAACAGGCTAGCAAAATAGAGAACGACTGCTGAGAAGGGGGCTATTTAAAGAGCTTGATACCCAAGAAGATGATATGTGATCTGAGGACTACATGATCAGAAGGAATCAACCATGCAAAAGACCTTGGGTGAGAGCTTTCCAGGGAAGTGAAACAGCCAGTGCAAAGGTCCTGAGGCACACTGAGTGTGCAAAATCAGAAAGAGGCCAGAACACCTGACACTTGAAAGAGAGCCAGGTCAGACTCATCCACTAGGTACAATCTGGGCTTTGGCATAACAGTATCTTGGCATTACTTCTATGCGAAGTTGGAGAAATACTCATGGATTTCAGAATTAAGAAAGGTTAACTATTTCATTAACCTTATAAGAATAAGGTTTCAAATAAGGTTTTCCAGTTTAAAACAACTACATTATTGGAAATTTTTGTCAATAAAAAGCTGTTCATTTCATGATTTCTTTTAGTTGATGCTTTGTGATAACAGTTTTGTCATCACTGGCACTTTACATTTTATAATACTTGAACACTGCAAATGAGTCGCTTTAAATTTCTTTGAGAACCAAATTATCCTTCACTGGATGCCTCAAATATTATAAAAGAGTTTCATGAATGATATAAACTTATATCTAAGAACGTATTCAGTTCAGTTCAGTTCAGTCACTCAGTCGTGTCCTACTCTTTGCGACCCCATGAATCGCAGCACACCAGGCCACCCTGTTCATCACGAACTCCCGGAGTTCACTCAGACCCACGTCCATCGAGTCTGTGATGCCATCCAGCCATCTCCTCCTCTGTCGTCCCCTTCTCCTCCTGCCCCCAATCCCTCCCAGCATCAGAGTCTTTTCCAATGAGTCAACTCTTCGTACGAGGTGGCCAAAGTACTGTAGTTTCAGCTTTAGCATCATTCCTTCCAAAGAAATCCCAGGGCTGATCT
>SJYX01001576.1:0-13493 GCA_006410675.1 Oreotragus oreotragus | reverse complement strand
CAGCAACTGGGAGAGGACATAAACATTTTACATGTGTACCTTCAGATAGCCATTGGAGATAAAACTTTGCCCAACTTCCAGTCAATAAACAGTAGCAGTAAAGTGACTACTGGCTTCCCTGGTGGTTCAGTTGTAAAGAATCTGCCTGCCCAATGCAGAAGACACAGGTTCGACCCTTGGGTCGAGAAGATCCCCTGAAGAAAGAAATGGCAACCCACTCCAGTATTGTTGCCTAGGAAATCCCGTAGACAGAGGAGGCCGGCAGCCACTGTCCAAGGGGTCGCGAAGAGTCGGACATGACTTAGTGACTAAACAATAGCAATGTGACTACATTCTGAGCAGCTTACATTTCATTTGGTGGGACAATTGCAATAATGCCTAAAGAGAAGGCACTGGTTTTAAAATCTGCATTTGCTCCTTTGCTTGAGGCAGCGTAAACTTTTTTGAACCCTTTGGGTATGGAATTTTGTGAGAAGTTGGTTTTCTATAAAATAATTTCATTAATATTATCTACAAAGACCTTCCTGGTCACATTTATAATTCTCTGCTAAGAATTCCAAGGTCTTCCATACATATCTATCCTTCACAAAACACTTTACAGTTTACAAAACCCTTTACTACAGATAATCTCAATTTCTCATATATAGTGTCCATATTCCTTCCCCAAAAGGGCTGTTCTTCATTTTAATGAAATACAATGCTGATTCACTGAAAATGAAAACCAGTATATTAGTGTGAATAAACACTGTTTTGAAAAAGAACATGAGGGCATCATATTTTGCCTTAGGCCATCAATATTCTTAGCTAGTGCTGGTCCAGCAGGAGAGTGCGGGAAGGGAAGTACTAGCAACATCTTCCTAAAGGTAGATCACAGCTTTCAGCAAGTTTACCTTTTGACATCCCTATTAACCAAAGCTTCACAGATGCTAGCCATTTCCATTTAAACCACAGCCATGAAAATCCATCATGTTCAATAGATTCATCATAAACACATAAACACCACATCCATCCACAGTCAGAAGTCAGTGCCCAAACTTTTCTAGGACTCAGCCCTTATGGGTTGCTTGCAGATACAAAGTATGTAATCAATCAACAAATTAAAGATAAACAGAAGCCTTAACTATGAAACTGACAGCTGTCTCTACTTTTGATTTTAAGATCTATCACCAGATCCCTCCCCAACAAATCACTTCTAACAAAATCTCTCCCTCTTTTCTGCTTCCTGAATCCTTCCAGTGCAAGTTCCACCTTTTCAAAGAAACTTTCTTTAATCCTACCAGAGCAGAGATCTTTCTCATCTCTGTATTCCAACAATAATAACTGTTTATATCCAGTATTTCCCATACATTTATATTTACCGTCTATCTCTCTGTCATCTATCCATCCATTCATATTTCATGGTATGTTGTTTTTTCCCCACAGGCATTCAAAGATTTCTAAANAAACTTTCTTTAATCCTACCAGAGCAGAGATCTTTCTCATCTCTGTATTCCAACAATAATAACTGTTTATATCCAGTATTTCCCATACATTTATATTTACCGTCTATCTCTCTGTCATCTATCCATCCATTCATATTTCATGGTATGTTGTTTTTTCCCCACAGGCATTCAAAGATTTCTAAAGGTTCGGTCTTGCCTTAAATTCCTTTGTACCCTCCAAACTCCTTAGCATTATACATTGCACAAGTGAGTAGAAGTATTTTGATTGCCACTTTAAAAAGTCTGACTTTTTCATGCATGACAAAAGCCACCTTTTCACACAAAAGGAGCACCTCCTAAATATTACTTTGGTTCACAACCATAAGACGTAGTAATACATAAAGCAGAACACTAAGGCGGTTTCAAGAGGTAGCTTTATAGAGCATATATGGAATGGAATGGTGTTTTAATAAAAACACATTAACAGCTTCAAATAATGGGAAATACATTTAAACAGTATTAAAATATCTTTTTAGAATCAGGAAACCTGATTACAATTCTCCCAGAGGCTTCACACTCTGAAACCAGAGATTTATTATTCCAGGGAAAGAAAGCTCAATTTCTTAAAAATTCATCTTATTAATTATTAGCCAAGCCATGGAGCGGCTTCCCGGAAGGCAGAGGAAAATAGGCCCTCAGTAATGAGTTTCAAGCCAATGGATGCTGAGTTTGTGCCTCAAGCCTTCTGCGCCTGCCTGGGCACTGCTCTCCAGGGCTGTGGTAATTCAGCCCGGAGCATCCGAAGCAGAGATCAGATAGCAATCTGCGAGCCTGAGCAGCGGCCGGCAGAGGACTAGCTGCTATTTAGCTTCCGGCACCCTGTCCGAGGTAACCGTACCCGCTCGGTTCCCCGGTCTCCTCCCATTAGGGCGCGACTCGGCCGCCAACCCCGAGGCTTCAGGAATCCAGCACCCAGCAGTAAGCTGTCGTTCCGGGGATGAGCGGTTCTAGTTTCAGGGACGGTTCCTGTTAGGAAATTAGGCTTTGGGGTGCACCCATCTCATCCCTGTTCCCTAAAAAACTTTGCTACCTTCTCCAAATAGAAATTCACACCAAGTAATAACTATCCCAGCCCACCCCGCAGGGTCCACTCCCCCTTCCAGCCTCCGAATAGCACCTACTCACGGCGCCTCCCAGCCCCGGGGAAGGGGGCAAGCTCAGGTGTGCGGGATCCCCAGGCTGGGTGGCGGGCAGGCTGGCGAGCGAGCTGTCACCTTGTGGTCCACTACGCCGAGGTATCCGTCCAGTGGCCGCGGTCCCGCGGGGGTCTCCGGGCGCGGCGGGGGGCTGCTCTCCGCCGACCGCCGCGAGCTGAGGGTCGCCGCTGCCTGCTGCTGCTGCTGCTGCTGCGGGGGCCGCTCCTTCTGGCCTCCGAGGCTGCTGTACACGAGCAACAAGCTGGTGCACATGGTGGTGAGCGCTAAACACACTGCCAGACCATGGCGCTGCGGGCGGGCGGGAGAGAGCACAGGAGAGTCTCTGAGCGCCGACCCGGGAGGAGCGCGCCCGGCGGGGACACCGGCGCGACGGTCAGACAAGACGGGCGGGGGAGGTCGGGGACGGGGGCTGCGTGGCTAGGTTTCTACCCCGGCCGCGCACAGCCCGGGCGGAGAAGGCACAGTCCCCGAGGGTACCGCAGGGGATGCTCCCTGCGCGTCGCTGCTCTCGGCCGCCACCGCCTCCCACATCTCCTGGCAGAGGACAGGTGGTGCGCGGCGCCCGGCTACGCGAGGGACAGCGCTCCGGCGGCGGGGGCAGGGGTGGGCTTGCACTTTGGGAGGGGGCCCTCTGTCCCCAGCTCGGCTGCTGGAATGTCTAGCCTTTCCTTTCTGGACCCGTGGCGCTCTACCTCGGCCATCCTTGCAAGTTTCAAATACGACGAGGAAATCAAGAAAGTCTGCAAAGGTCCCCCCGCTTCCCGCCCCTCTTAGTTTTTGCCAAGCTGTTGCTTTAGGGCAATCCCCATTCCCAAGCAAGACGCCCACCACTCCTAGGTTTCTCTAGCTCTTCGCTGACAGCTCGGAACTCCGGCCGGAGATCCAGGAGCCCAGCAACCCGAGTTCCCGTTCCGGCTCTGGGATTCCGAGCCTAGCAGAACCGAGGAATCGGGAGTAGACCCGGAGCAGGTGAAAAGTTCTCCCTTTGTAACGGGGGATCTAACAGCCCAGGGTTAGGCGCCCTGGAGCTCTCCCGTGCGCCCTGGGGACGCTGCGCCCCGGGATCCCGCCGATGCCCAGAGGAGTTAGAACAAATGACTCACCACCAAGGTCTTCATTTTGGGCACTTCTTTTGTGCGGAATCCTTAGGCACACGCGTCCGGGGCCACTTTTTCTTGGAGGGTTTCCATCGTGGGTGATGGGGCGGAGGCGGCTTTGATTTTCGCCCGGCGGCCAGCCTCGGCTGAGTGAGCAGGGGAGCCGCGGGACCCAGGAAGCGTCGCTGTTGCAGAGATTAGAGACAGAATTAAAACTGAACCGGACCCTCGTAGTCTCTCAGCGATCTACACAACTGCCGCCTGCCGCCGCCTGCTGGGTCCTAAAGACCTCTGCATTCCCCCCTTCCAGCCCCCAAATAGTAATCTCAGCGGAGTAGAATTTCTTGGGCGAGAGAGTTAACCGTGCCAGTATACCCACCTTTTAGTCCAAGGGCTTATTTATCTTTTATGAAGTCATCAAGTAAAAAGGAAGAGGGAATCCAGTTGGATTCTGAACATGATAGCCATTTGAAAATTTGCAAACTAATATTTCTGTTTTGTGATTTCGGTAAAAACAAATCAACAACGGAAATGTCAATGGCTCTATTTATAGAATTTGCATTTATGTTGTTAGCAGGGAGGAATCTGTCACGAAATATTTTTTCAAGTAAATTAATTAATATTTCAGTTTTCCAATTGTAAGCTTTCTGGTATTCTCTTCCCCTTAATTTTACTTTTTAAATTTAGTGATTCTCATGCAATCTTTATAGCCTCATTTTCATCCAAATTGTTACATTCATTACGTTTTAAATATTTTAATTTATTTTTTATCAGAACCTTGAGGTTCCTAGTGTTCATCTAAATTATTTAAGTGTTAAGAACATTCACCACATCATATCCGCAGGATTAACTGGACCTGTCGATTCTTCTTAATTTAAATGAAAGATTTCTGGCTGCTAGAGATACAATTGTTTACTGCTTATTTTGTAAGAATCTTAAGGCCTTTAGTGCTCTCCTTGTGTTGTTCTATGGCACTGACAGTATATAATTTCACATTTAGAACTCCAATTGAAATTAAAAAAAATTATTTATTTTTTCTCAGGAAGTGCATATCAATATCTTGTTTAAAGAATAATCTCCCCTTCTCCCACCCCACCTTGAATTACACATGGCATTTGCTAAATGTCTAATTTAGTTAGAAACATATTTCTTGTGAAATTGCTCAGTGAGAAGAGTTGTCTTAATGTATTACTCAATTCCTCACCTGTAGCAGTGTAATGTTAAAGATTACATTAAGATGAAAATGATCAGCAGACCAACTGAACCATAGGCACAAGAAGAGCTTTCTCAAGGCCAAAGAAGGCATTACAATCCATTTTTTAATCTTCACTAATCCATTGCTGGACTGATGATACAACAGAAACTATTTTTAACTTATGAAGCATCCTCCTACTCAGTATTAAGAAAGTTAAAATTAGTAAGTGCAACAGTGACTATCAATGCTATGTGTTTGGGGGGAAGCGAGAAACATATGGGACTTAGCCTTTCAAGGAAGAACAAAAATTTCCAAACAGTGTCCAACATTGCCAGCCTTGAAGCTATTTATTCAATTTGTGCTTTAGGCATGAATAGTACCAGTTGTTAGGGCAAAAAAAAGCAGCAGCCAGAGGAGAATCTTATCAGGTCTTGGCAATTCTTCATTGGATGGTTGCTCTTGACACTCAAATTAGGGAAACAAAGGACCAACTTGATGAATTGGTGCAAGCATATTATCTGTGTTTCTCCAGGGCTACTTTTGAGATGCTACTAGACATAGCTTCTGCATTTTTCAGAATGATTCCCCTTCCATCTAGTATGTTGCCCGGTGACCAATAAAACACTTCTAATATATTTTGCCATGCCAAACAGAGCCATCGTATTTATGATTTAAGCTCATGGCAGCACGTTGGACATCTGTTACACAGTATGTCTGACCAAATTCATTAAGCTTGTGCTTTTTTTTCCCCTCTCCTGGGACAGCAGTTAGCAAGTAGCTCGATCTACTTATGAGATGACCAGCATAAATCTGAAAGATGTAATTCTGAAGTTGATTTGAATAATTTCACGGTATGTGGCTTTCAAATATTTGATTAGATTGACGCAAAGGTTTTAGGCAGTGTGGTCCGAGAGACAAAACGACAAGGGGCCTTGGGGAGGGCAGATCAAGTAAGTGACAAAAGTGAAAATCCTTGTGCTGTTCAGTGTAATGATCATTTAATGATCATCTTCTGTCTGGTGGCTTTATATTAGGAAATTCAGAGAGGGATAAGACACAGATCCTGCCGTCGAAGAGCTCACAGCCTGTGGGGTGTGTGTGTGTGTGTGTGTGTGACTAGTCTGCAAGCTGGTAATGAAAGATTGAATTAAACATATATTTGTCAAGTGCCCACCATATTAAACATCTCCTCTGAGTACCTATTACATGCCAGGCATGGGGATACCTGGATAAATAGATGACATGCTCCCCTGAAGCAACTCATAGCCTATTATTCCCAAATAACTGTCATGAATCTTTATATTACAGAGAATTAGGAAACAATCAAAATGCTTGGTTTTTCAACTTCTGAGTGTTAGCTTATTATTACCCAAGGGGCTCAGTATCTTAAGGGTATCCACCTCTGTTGATGTAACTTTTTGCACACTTTTAAGTTAGTACTTTGAAGAGCCCGAAACAGCAGAAAATAGGCAGCATTCCCAGACACTTGATTGACTTGGAGACAAGTAGACAAGTCAATAAAGTTTTTTAGTTCATCTAACTTGTCTAGTTCAATACAAAGTGAGTCGAGGAATCACAATTTGCTCCTCAAAATCCAGCTGAGATGGATTCCTCACCATTTAAAATTTTGCCACAGTTCTGCCTCTGGTGCCATCACATCCAATCAGACAGATTCTTACTTTTGAAAGAAAAAGAAAGAAAAGACAAAGAAATCGCGTGTTCCACTATGTAGGTTATGAGGCAAACTGAAGGTAAGGGTTTATGAAATAAAGCATGTCATAGTTGAGAAGGTGGGATCTAGAGGTTGAAGGGAACACCTGCCTGTACACAGGGCCACAGAGGCACCAGAAAGCTACCAGGGAGAAGGAAAGACAGATTGCTGGAAACTAGTGAGCCCTGCCCATGACTGCTAAATGACCTCTCAAATCAGAAACAAACGTTTCAAACATTCCAAAGATGAATAAAAAGCAGAAAGCAACATAGTGTAAACTGCATTAAGACATGACTGATTTCTACTTTATGAACTTAAAGAAAAAAATGCTCTGATAAATGCTACAAGAGCATAAAGTTTCATAATGGCAGAAAGTCCTAGAACAAAGCAATACTTGCTCCTCAGTTTCCTTAACTCCTTTTACTTCACCTGCATGTGAGCTCAGTTGCTTGGTATCTGACTCTGGACTGTAGCCTGCCAGGCTTCTGTCTGTGGGACTTTCCCAGCATGAGTGGGTTGCCATTTCCTCCTCCAGGGGATCTTCCCAACCCATAGCCTGTGCCTCATGGGCTGCATGGTTGGGAACAAGTCCATGGAGTTTGGCTGGCAGGACCCAGATTCTGACTTTAACACTTCCCAGTGCTGTGACCTTGGGTAAGTTATTTAGCTGTACCTTGATTTATCTGTAAAGCAGCAACTACAAAAGCACCTGCCTCAAAACATTGTTGTGAAAGTTAATTGAGATACTACAAATGAAGTGTCAAGAGGAATACTCAGACCATTGGTTTAGTCTCTAAGTCAAATACGATTCTTTGCGACCCTATGCACTGTAGCCCACCAGGCTGCTCTGTCCATGGGATTTTCCAGGCAAGGATAGTGGAGAGAATTGCCATTTTCTTCTCCAAGGGGTCTTCCTGATTCAGGGACCGAATGTAGGTCTCCTGCCTTTCAGGTGGTCTCCTGCATTGCAGGTGGATTCTTTGCTAACTGAGCCACCAGGGAAGCCTAACAGATTGTTAGCTGTTACTAATAATGTTTTGATTAATAAATTGATACTTTGATTACTAATACTATGATTAATAGACTGGATTTGAAGGGGAAAAGGCAGGGTTTGACCTGTGTGATCAAGACCTGCACGACTTTGACCAAAGAACTTAAAAATATTAAGCAAACTGTAAACTGACCTGTAAAATGAATATAACTAAGCCCTGCCCCCAAATTGTTGGAGGAGTTATGATGATGTTGTATAATTGACTGCTTTGTAAACTATGAAATTCTGCATGAGCTAAGATAATGGAAACGCTTTTCATTCATCCAAGAAATATCAGTTGAGCATCTACTGTGTGCCAGGGACATAGTAATGTGACAAAGACAAATAAGCCCATGAACCTTATAGTTGAGCTGGGGCAATGAACTAATATACTAGAATGTCAAGAACTAGGAACAAATAGCAGGGTAAAGCAGGCTAGAAGTTCGGATGGGATGTAGTACTGTTTTAGTTGGGATAGTGACGTTTGAGGAGAGATTTGAATAAAGTGAGTGAGGGAGCCACGAAGCTATCTGGAGGAGGCGCATTTCAGGCAAAGGAAACAACCTATGAAAAGACCATGAAGTGAGAGCTTGGTTGGCACGCAGAAGAGCCAGCAAGGACGTTGTATGGCTGGAGTTGGAGGAAATGAGAGGAAGAGTTGTGGAGGGGAGCAGAGAGCCATAGTCCAGGGCCAGATTGTCTAGCACCTCATAGACCATGAGAGCACAGAGGAAAGGAAACCCATTGGAGGGTTTGGAGCAGAGGAAGGCAAGAAAGATCACCTGGCTGCTGTGCAGAAAAGAGCTTTTAGGGGAGCAAGAAGGAGGGAGACCACTTAGGAAGCTCTTGCAGTGGTCTGTGTGAAAGAAGGTGCTGGTGCTTTCAGGAGAAGTGACTGGTTTAGGGATTTGCTGGTACTGGGTTTGAGACATAAGAAAAAGAAAGTGGGCAAGCAAATGCAAGACTTTAGACCTGGGCAGCTTGGGGAAGGATGTTGCCAATTCCAAGATGATGAATGCTCTGGAAAAGCAGGTTTGAGGGGCTGAGAATGGAAATTTGCATGTAGATGTTCTCAATATGAAATGTCACAGGCAATTAGAGGCATAATGTTGGGATTAGAGGCATCACGGTTCATGAAAGGAGGTCACCTAGGAATAAGCCAGGACATAGATGAGAGGAGGTCACCAGTCTGAGCCCTGGGAGCTCCAAATTTCACATGCCGAGAATAGGAGGCATTATTACAGCAATGATGATACTGGAGAAAACAATAAATGACTCTCTGAACTTGATTTGATTTAGGTGGCTGATTATTTTCATTTTGAATGGATCTTCCGTTCCAAGACAGTTAGTCATTTATGCCCTCAAAGCACTTTTCAAATTCTGTTATTGTACCAAACATATTCATTTATGTATTTATTGTTCATCCTTGCTTCTAGATCATAAATTTTCCAGAACGGGAACTGTGTCCTATTACTGTTTATACCCTACAAGCCCAGCACATTAAGCGAGGGTAAAAAATATTAAGCACTAACATTTACTCAGCTCCTCACTATGTGCCACTAATCTGAGAGTTTTGTATATATTCACTCCTTCATTCCTCACAACAACCTCACGAGGTAGGTACTATTATTTTCCCCATTTCACAAATGAGTGGACTGAGACACTGAGAGTCATTTGTGCAAAGTTAGTGAGACTTTGGTGACTTTGGTGAGTGGTGAGCATTACGGTTGGTTAGATAGTATCACTGACTCAATGGACACGAAATTGAGTAAATTCTGGAAGATAGTGAAGGACAGGGAAGCCTGGTACGCTGCAGTCCATGGGGTAACAAAAAGTTGGATGTGACATAGCAACTGAACAACAACAGCATTAAGCCAAATAAATGTTTGTTAAAACAAATAAATGTTAGTTTAAGAATGAATGGTTAGAGGCTTTATAAGAGTTCCCAGAACCAAGTTCCTCTACTAAACCCCAAACTAGTCTGATTTATAAAAATATAATTTACACCAAATATTTAGATAATATGACCCAGAACAGTTCCTTGTTTTGTGATATACTGTTTTGCTACTTTTGTTTTTTCAAGGTATATTTTACAGACAGTAAAATACATAAAACTATGTGTACAATTTGATGAGTTCTGAAAAAATTATGCATTTGTTACCACCACTGCTACAAGTTATATTTCATTTCCATCATCCCAGAGAATCCCCTCATGCTTCCTTCCAGTTAGACTAACCATCGCCCAGTAAGCAAAGAGGCAAACGTGTCCTGATTTTCATCTAGATTAGCCCTGTAGAATATAATATAGATGAAAACATACAGCATACGCCCTTTAGTCTCACTTCTTTCATTTAACTTGCTATTTTGAGGTTTTTCCATGTTGTTGGGTATTTTAAGAGTTCATTCCTTTTTATTGCTGAGTACTCATATTGTTTGAAAATGACACAATTTTTTTTTTTTTTAATCTAATCCCCTGTTAATGAACATTTGGGTTGGTTCCAGTTTGGACCTTTTAGGAATAAAGTTACTAAGTGCATTCTTGCCTTTTGGTAGATGCATGGCTTCATTTTTCTTGCATAAATACCTAGGAATGAAATGGTTGGATCATGTGACAAGTGACTGGTTAACTTTAGAAGAAATTGTTAACTGTTTTCCAAAGTGGTTGGACCATTTTTTATTCCCACCCGCAACAAATGAGAGTTTCCATTGTTCCCCATCCTGTCAGCATAAGCTGTTGGCAGTCTTTTTAAGGTCTCTTTGCTTTTGTACGGTTTCCCAGATAAAGCTAGAAATCCTTTCTCAGTATCCCAGGTCCTTCCTAACTATGGATCCACCATTCCCTTTGAATCTCATCTCCTGACTCTCTACCTAGGGATGCTTTGAATTAGCCACAAAAACTGTTCTTTGAATTTACAGTATTTATGGCCAGTCAGCTGGGTCTTTCAACAAGTCCCTTTCTGTCCTACTTCTTCACATCTCAGCCTGTACAGCATCCACCAGTATCCCCTCCTTTATAAACCTGCAGGTGGACAGTGAGGCCCCTCCTTAATTCCACCCCAGCTCAGTTAAAAGCATAAGCTTGGCGTCATAGAGACCAGGTTTTGCCCAGCCTTCGACACTAACTCTAATGTGACCGAGAACAGGCCACTGACTGCCCTTCTCAGTGTCCTCATTTGTAACAGGCAGATAGCAAAACCTTTCAAGCCCAGGAGCTGTGTAGACAAAACATGCTAACATATGGATAGGGTTCATCTCCATACTGACTATACAGATGGATCAAATAAAAGATATGTTTTCTTAAGGGGTTGCCTATTTGGTAAAAAGAGAAAAGAATTCATCCTCAAATATTTATTCAACTTAAAATAATAGTTAATAGGTGTTGTGTGCCTGCTGTCAGGCACTGTGCTAATTGTAGGCTTTTAAAATAGGATATGATGTCAGCTCTGCTTTACCAACAAGGAAACTGAAACACTGAGATGTGAGGCCATTTGCTCAAGGTCACATGGCTAGAAAGGGACAGAACCAAGATCTGCCCAGGTCTGTCTGATTGCAGAGCCTTCCTTCACAAGCTCCACACTCCACACTCCACTGTTTTCTAAATTCTCTGACTCAAGGCCAAGTCCTCCACTAGATGCTGGAGGTGCAGAGGAGAAAGACACAGTCTTCTAAAGACAAATCCATGATCAGGTAATATTACCCCAAAAGGCTTCCCTGGTGGCTCAGATGGTAAAGAATCTGCCTGCATTGTGGGAGACCCAAGTTCAATCATTGGGTTGGAAAGATCCCCTGGAGAAGGTAATGGTTACCCACTCCAGTATTCTTGCCTGAAGGATTCCATGGACAGAGGAGCCTGGTGGGCTATAGTTCATGTGTTGCAAAGAGTTGGATACAAAACTGAGCGACTAACCCTTTTTTTTTCAGGCTAAGTGTAAAAGTTGAGTTATACATGAAGGATTAAAGAGGTCCCAGAAAAGGGACATATGGCTGTGTGAGAGTGCTTCAGATACGATTTCTGGCAAAAGAGGAATGTTTAGTCGGTTTTAAAGGATCACCAGAAATAGATCAAGAGAAGGCCTGTGTCCCTTGGCAGAAAAGACAACATAACAAAGCAAAACCCATGGTAGGTGCTGAAAACAGAGAAAGCATGTGGGTAAGAAGTTACCAGGTTCTGTACATTTGTGCAGGTTGTGCAGTGTGTAAGGATACACATCTAAATGGTTGTTGTAGTCATAGATGCTGCAGATTTGTATTTCATCAATTTCCTTGAAAATGACGGAAAGCATCTTACTCTATACATATCAGAATAATATAGCAATTTTCAATTAGATGGAAGTAAAGTGTTGTAAGTATGAGGATGTTTTTAGAAAAAAATGTTTATTTATTTGGCTGCCCTGGCTCTTTGTTGCAGGCTGCCTGCAGGACCTTTAGATAAGGGTTATGTGGACTCTTGGTTGTGGCACGTGGGATCTAGGGATCGAACTTCAGCCTCCTGCATTGGGAGCATGGAGATGTAGCCACAGGACCAGGGAAGTCCTCCGGAGCTTTCAACATTTGCACAGTAGTACCATTTGGACTGGGAATGGTGGGGTCAGAATTATTTTCTGCTGTTGCTGCTACTGCTAAGTCGCTTCAGTCGTGTCCGACTCTGTGAGACCCTGTGGACAGCAGCCCACCAGGCTCCTCTGTCCACAGGATTCTCTAGGCAAGAATACTGGAGNCTGGGAATGGTGGGGTCAGAATTATTTTCTGCTGTTGCTGCTACTGCTAAGTCGCTTCAGTCGTGTCCGACTCTGTGAGACCCTGTGGACAGCAGCCCACCAGGCTCCTCTGTCCACAGGATTCTCTAGGCAAGAATACTGGAGTGGGTTGCCGTTTCCTTCTCTGGAATTACTTCCTAGGTGGGGTCTTTGGAGACAGTGAGAGGGATGGCTTTATAGAGGGAAAGACGGGAGCTAGAGAGAACACCAAGGACACTGTTATGGAAATCCAGGTGAGAGATAAAGTCTTCAGCCAGGGCAATGGTGGTTGGGATAGGATTCAAGAAATTCTTAGGCAGGTGTTATGTTATAATGGTTACAGTGAATCAAATCCTAACTATGCAGAAGAGGATTTATAAATACAAAGCAGTGCTTTTTCCGTGCAAAATAGTGCATATAATTCTGGCCACATTTCAAAATGATAAATAATAATAACAGAAAAATTGGCTTACATGATATCTTGGTTTGGGTTCTCACAAGTATACTCTGGACTAAAGATATATGTGCAAACTTCTCTTTGTCAGGTGAGAAAACTTTGAGGGGAGTAGGGAAGTGAAATAGGGAGAGAAGGCAGCCAATACATAATGCATTATCAAGCAAGTAACTACTGTAGACAATTGGGGCTCAGCCCTGCTGGAGAGATTCTGGCAGCCAATGCAGATGCCAGGCATGGTTATTCCACTGGGGGCTAAGGGAGAGGTGGTCTTTGGGCTGCTCTGAGTGTGGGGCAATGGGTGCTGGCTCTTTGGTCCTGCTGCTGCCTCACAGGTGGCAAAGGAGGTGGGCTCCGGGGGCTAGAAAAGTCCCTCTGGCAGAGGCTGGCAGGTACTGGAAGTTTAAGTCCCTGGTTGCATTGAAGTGGCTGAAGAAGGGGATGTGGGCAGAGGACCCACAACACCTGCCATATGTGGAAATCGCTCTTTAGGGTTTTTAAAAGAATCAACTCTTTAAGTTTTTGAACCTCCCAACAATTTTGTGAGTTAGAAAGATGTGTGGTTTCCAGCTGAGGCTGGGAGGCTGCTGTTCACAGCCAGCTCCTCCTGCCTCCATAGCTGTGATTCCAAA
>SJYX01001575.1:76423-113594 GCA_006410675.1 Oreotragus oreotragus | reverse complement strand
GGGTCTAAAAAGCCTCTTGATGAAAGTGAAAAAGTTGGCCTAAAGATCAACATTCAGAAAACAAAGATCATGGCATCTGGTCCCATAACTTCATGGGAAATAGATGGGGAAACAGTGGAAACAGTGTCAGACTTTATCTTTTTGGGCTCCAAAATCACTGCAGATGGTGATTGCAACCATGAAATTGGAAGACGCTTACTCCTTGGAAGAAAAGTAATGACAAATCTAGATAGCATATTCAAAAGCAGAGACATTACTTTGCGGACTAAGGTCCATCTAGTCAAGGCTATGGTTTTTCCAATGGTCATGTACAGATGTGAGAGTTGGTCTGTGAAGAAGGCTGAGCGCCGAAGAATTGATGCTTTTGAACTGTGGTGTTGGAGAAGACTCTTGAGAGTCCCTTGGACTGCAAGGAGATACAGTCCATTCTGAAGGATATCAGCCCTGGGATTTCTTTGGAAGGACTGATGTTAAAGCTGAAACTCCAATACTTTTGTCACCTCATGTGAAGAGTTGACTCCTTGGAAAGACTCTGATGCTGGGAGGGATTGGAGACAGGAGGAGAAGGGGACGACAGAGGATGAGATGGCTGGATGGCATCACTGACTCGATGGACGTGAGTCTGAGTGAACTCTAGAAGTTGGTGATGATCAGGGAGGCCTGGCGTGCTGTGATTCATGGGGTCCCAAAGAGTCAGACATGACTCAGCAACTGAACTGAACTGAACTGATTGGACTGAAATCTGTGATCTTAGTTTTATGAATGTTGTTTTAACAGCTTTTTCACTCTCCTCTTTCACCTTCATCAAGAGGCTCTTTTGTTACTCTTCACTTTCTGTCATTAGAGTGGTATCATCTGATTATCTGAGATTATTGGTATTTCTCCTGATACTCTTGATTCCAGCTTGTGATTTATCCAGCTGGCATAATGCATGGTGTTCTGCATCAAGTTGAATAAGCAGGGTGACAATATAAAACGTTTTACTACTTTCCCAATTTTCAACTAGTCTGTCGTTCCGTGTCCAGTTTTAACTGTTTTTTCTGTGGCCTGATGATTGAAGATCATCTAAGAGTTGCACAAATTCTGAATTGAGCATGTTCCCTTCAGTGGCTTTCCTCTCCTTATCTGGAGCCCTACTGCCTCCCTGGCCATCTTTTGTCTTCCTGCTTCCCCCGAGATACTTGGGCCTCACAAAAATGTAATTCCATCCAGGGCTGCTCTTTTAGTGATTCTGGTCTGAATAATCACATGTCTAGATTTAGGAGTAAGGGGACTAATACCACCCTCTCTTTCACTAGACTTAAAATTTATTAAACTATATAAGCTCAGCTTTTCTCAATTTCTCTTTGTTTCTTATTTTAAATGTAAGCAAATGATATTCTTTTTTTATTCTCTTTGTTACATTCAATATAGACAACATTAAATTGATTATCTGTATTAGTTTGGCTTGCAGTTTGTTTCTTTGTATTTTTGTCTATTTTATTAACTTCTTTTTTTCCTCTAAATCCAAACCCTGTTTCAGTCCATTTAGACTGCTATACTACATTGGACTGGGTGGCTAATAAAACAACAGACATTTATTCCTTTTAGTTCTGGGGGCTGGAAGTTCAGGATCAAGGCACCAGCATGGTAGCCTTTTGATGATGGTTCCCTTCCTGCTTTATAGCTGGTGCCTTGTTGCTATGTGCTCACATGGTGGAAGGAGCAAGGGATCTCTTAGAAGCCTGTTTTATAAAGACATGAATCCCATTCATGAAGGGTGAAACCCTCATGGCCAAACCTCCACTCAGAGCTTACCTACTAATACCATCATCTTTGGAAGTTGGGATTTCAACATATGAATTTGGTGGGGCAAGTCAGACACAGACATTCAGACTAGAGCAGTCCCTTTCCTCCTACTATATTTGGTGTTCATTTTGTTATTTTAACTTTTTAAATTAAATTAATAGTTCAGTACTTTTTCAGTTTTTTTTNATACCATCATCTTTGGAAGTTGGGATTTCAACATATGAATTTGGTGGGGCAAGTCAGACACAGACATTCAGACTAGAGCAGTCCCTTTCCTCCTACTATATTTGGTGTTCATTTTGTTATTTTAACTTTTTAAATTAAATTAATAGTTCAGTACTTTTTCAGTTTTTTTTAATTTAAAAAATAGGTTCAAAGACTAAATTTTTCCTTTAACGACAATTTTTAACTACTTTAATACATTTTAAAATATGCAGTTTTTTAAATTGTCATTCACTTTTAGGTTCTTTATAGTTTCTATTATGATTACTTCCTTGAATTTTTTGTTTTTTAATTTAAGCAATCTGAAGTTTTTTCTGGTGTATTTTAAGTTAATTTCATTGTGCTTAGAAAACTTTTTTTTAGTTCTTAGGCTCTTTGTGTGTGTGTGAATGAGAGAGAGAGCGAGAGAGAAAGGGAGAGAGTTTTGTTTCATGAAACATAGCTTAGCATATGGACAATTTCCATAGATACCCCTTTATGCTAAAGAAAAATGTAGTTTACAGTACTAAATATGTGGTTCTATACAAGTCCATTGATCGATCTGGCTCATGTAAGGTTTAGATTTTCCCTGTATTAACTGATCTCTTTTTTATTTGGTTGACCTACTGATTACTGAGATCTGCCTGCCATGATGATAGATTTATCAATTTCCTCCTATATTTATGGTGATATTTGCTTTATGTATTTCAAAGCTATGTTATTTGGTAGCAACAGACTTCAAACTGATATACCTTTTTAGTAAACTGGATTCTTTATTAATGCCTTTGGCTTTTGGTTTCATTTGTCTGAAAGAAACTGTAGCCTCATTTTGGATAGTATTTGCCTGGCACATAATTTCTCATCCTTTCTCTTTTTTATAATATGTTTATGTAACTTGTAAACAGAATAGCACCAGAAATGTAAAAATTTTTAAGAGAAATTTCCTTTTAATGAATAAGCTTAATTAATTTAAATTATTTGGATCACTAAATTTAATTTAACTTTATCCATATCACCATATTCGTGTTCTCCATTTACAGTGAATTTTTGTTTCATTTTTCTTATTTAAGATTAAATAACTGTTGTATTTTTCCTTTTTTATTTTCTATGTGTTTGGTAGTTTTATACTTTTATTTTCAAGTTGTTAATGGCACTGTTAAAATCTCAATGTACATATTAATTATAAAACTAATCAATGTCTTGATCCCATCGTATATCAAAATGAGTAACTTAAAAGGCTTTAACTCAAATAATCCATTTCCCAAATATCATTGTACTATCTGGTATTTTAATATGACCTTTATAATCCTACAAATTATATATTATCTATCTATCCATCTATCTGTGTTGACACATTTATCTATATGTTTGCAATCACATTTTGCTTGTTAGTGTAACTTTCATGGTAGACCTTTCTTTTAGGACCATTTTCTTTCTTCTCTCAGTACGTCCTTTAGGCTTTCATTTAATGAAGATCTATTAGGTGGTGAAATTCCTCAGGATCATTCTTTCTTTTCTTTTTTTTTTAAGCCTGAAGTATTTTTATTTTGCCTTCATTTTGGAAGGACAGCTTTTTCTGGATATACAAGTTTAGGTTGACAGTTGTTTTCTGTCAGCTCTTTGAATATATTTTGCTGTTAGTTTCTGTTGGTGCTATTGAGAAAGTAGCTGTCAGTGTAAATATAGTCTTTTTGCAGGTCTTTTCTTTCTTTTCTCTTGGTCTCCTTGGAAAACTTTGTCTTTGGTGTCTATAATTTACCATCATTCATCTAGCAAAAGATTTCTTTTGATTAAACTACATGGTATCTGTGTACCAACTCTGATGATTCAAATCTTTCATCCCTTTTGAATATTCTCAGCCATTAACTCTCCAAGTATTGCTTTTTGCCCAGATTCTTCTTGTCTTCTGTAACTCTTATCACAAATGTAATTTTCCCATCTGTTCTCTAGTTTTTTATTCATTCTTCCATATTTTTAATTTCTTTGGTTCTTGTTGTATTCCATAATATTTTATTATTCTTTATCAGATGTTGTAAAAATGTAAAAAGAAATGTGCTTTTCACTGAAACTTTCACTAAAGCATTGTTGTAATGGTAAAATAATCAAAACAGACCAAATGCTATCACTAGAGCACTGGTTGTCTAGCATAAGTTCATATAACAGAGGACCACATAGTTTTATAAAAGAATGTCCAATAGCTCTCTATATTGCTATGAAGTTGTAAGTCCAAATATAAGTGAAAAAATTTTAACAGTGATGAACTTATGTCAGTGTAATATTTTAAAGATTATATGTTGCTTCATTAAAAAAACAAAATTTAGTGTCTTAAACCAAGAATTATGCATTATTTTCTTATGTTCTGATGGGCTTACTGGGTGATTCTTTTACTTATTTTGTCTGTGAATTGTTACATGGCAATGGAGAGCTTTGAGCTCACTCCCATGTATTAGCCTCAGCTGGCTAAAAGCAAGGAAGCCATTTTGAGTTTATTTTGATCTAAACGTAAGACCAGAAACTATAAAACTCCTAGAGGAGAACATAGGCAAAACACTCTCCAACATAAAGCACAGCAGGATCCTCTATGATCTGCCTCCCAGAATACTGGAAATAAAAGCAAATATAAACAAATGGGATCTAATTAAAAGCTTCTGCACAACAAAGGAAACTATAAGCAAGGTGAAAAGACAGCCTTCTGAATGGGAGAAAACAATAGCAAATGAAGCAACTGACAAACAACTAATCTCAAAAATATACAAGCAACTTATGCAGCTCAATTCCAGAAAAATAAACGACCCAATCAAAAAATGGACCAAAGAACTAAATAGACATTTCTCCAAAGAAGACATATGGATGGCTAACAAACACATGAAAAGATGCTCAACGTCACTCATTATCAGAGAAATGCAAATCAAGACCACAATGAGATACCACTTCACACCAGTCAGAATGGCTGCGATCCAAAAGTCTGCAAGCCGTGGCAGATTCATGTCAATGTATGCCAAAACCAATAGAGTACTGTAAAGTAAAATAAAGTAAAATGGAAGCTCTAAAAAAAAAAAAAATCCTGGAGAGGGTGTGGTGAAAAGGGAACCCTCTTATACTGTTGGTGGGAATGCAAACTAGTACAGCCACTATGGAGAACAGTGTGGAGATTCCTTAAGAAATTGCAAATAGAACTGCCTTATGACCCAGCAATCCCACTGCTGGGCATACACACCGAGGAAACCAGAATAGAAAGAGACACATGTACCCCAATGTTCATTGCAGCACTGTTTATAATAGCCAGGACATGGAAACAACCTAGATGTCCATCAGCGGATGAATGGATAAGAAAGCTGTGGTATATATACACAATGGAGTATTACTCAGCCATTAAAAAGAATACATTTGAATCAGTTCTAATAAGATGGATGAAACTGGAACCAATTATACAGAGTGAAGTAAGCCAGAAAGAAAAACACCAATACAGTATACTAACACATATATATGGAATTTAGAAAGATGGTAATGAGGACCCTGTATGCAAGACAGCAAAAGAGACACAGATGTGTAGAGCGGACTTTTGGACTCTGAGGGAGAGGGAGAGGGAGAGGGTGGGATGATTTGGGAGAATAGCATTTAAATATGCATACTATCGAATCGAATAATCTATGTTCGATGCAGGATGCAGGATGCAGGATGCTTGGGGCTGGTGCATGAGGATGATCTGGAGGGATGATGTGGGGTGGGAGGTGGGAGGGGCGTTCATGTTTGGGAGTTCATGTACACCCGTGGCGGATTCATGTCAATGTATGCCAAATCCAATACAGTACTGTAAAGTAAAATAAAGTAAAAAATAAAAAAATAAATTAAATAAAATTAAGGCTTTATGTTATATTCCTGGGTCAGGAAGATCCCCTGGAGAAGGGAATTCGGTTACCACTCCAGCATTCTTGCCTGGAGAATTCCGTGGACAGAGGAGTCAGCGCAGCTTGACTCAGTCATGTCTGGATATGACTGATATGACTTCATTCTTACACTAAAGGACTACAGAGAAAATGATTCAGTTATTAACCTTTCAGTACACCAGAGCTGGTTCCCCAATGCTGCCTTGGCATCCAAAGAAACATTTCTGCATATATTCCACAGAAACAGCACAGGAAGAATTTACTACTTTGAAATCTACTTTATATGAGACACACCACTGACTCCAAAGACTATTTTTTTAGACTCTCAAGGGCAGGTCTCCTTATTTTTGGTTAAATCAAAGGTTTCATCTACAAAGAAGAAAACATGAATGGCAGTGCCTTTCCGTTTGTTGTGCTCAGTAACAATTTTGCTGAAGGATTCATGCAACAGAATCTAGCAAATTATAAATCAAGTTTTGTCAGAAGACTTGCAAGATGCCTTACTCTTGTGAGTAAGAATATTAAAACTGGAATGACTCTAAGTGAAACAGTAATTTGAGTTCAGACATGTTGTATGTGTTACTAACATGAAATTCATTCTACCCACCAGCTGTTTTGCCCTTTTTTCCTTTAGAAGCCTAAGATTCTGTGTTATGCTGTGCTTAGTCACTCAGTTGTGTCTGACTCTTTGTGACCCTATGTGCTGCAGCCCACCGACTTCTCTGTCCATGGGGATTCTCCAGGCAAGAATACTGGAAAGGGTTGCCATGCCCTCCTCCAGGGGAACTTCCTGACCCAGGGATCGAACCCAAGTCTCCTGCATCGCAGGCAGATTCTTTACCATCTGAGTCACCAGGGAAGCCCAAGAGTACTGGAGTGGATAGCCTATCCCTTCTCCAGGGGATCTTCCTGACCCAGGAATCGAACTGGAGTCTCCTGCATTGCAGGTGGATTCTTTATCCCCTGAGCTACCAGGGAAACCCAAGATTCTATTTGGATCCAAATAATTTTTACTATGTCTCATTTATTTGTTTATGCTGAAACAGACAGGAAAGTAAAATAGTTCAGATATATTTTTCTTGTTATTCATTCAATTCACAATATTGATTATGTACATTAGCTGTGCGTAGGACCAGAGAATATTCTAACAAAATACATGAGGCTACAGTGACATCCAAGTAAGCAGTCATGAGTATATGGCAATCCAGGTGTAGATGCAGCATCTTCTGTCTCTCTCCACTAATCCTGATAAGCCCGTTAAAATGATGACTAATTAAAAAAAAATCTTCCACATATTTAAAATGACTTTCAAGGCTGACCTTTATGTTAATGTTTACTGGAGTTTGCCTGTTTGCTGCTGCTTCTGCTAAGTCGCTTCGGTCGTCTCTGACTCTGTGCGACCCCATAGACGGCAGCCCACGAGGCTCCCCCGTCCCTGGGATTCTCCAGGCAAGNCCACTAATCCTGATAAGCCCGTTAAAATGATGACTAATTAAAAAAAAATCTTCCACATATTTAAAATGACTTTCAAGGCTGACCTTTATGTTAATGTTTACTGGAGTTTGCCTGTTTGCTGCTGCTTCTGCTAAGTCGCTTCGGTCGTCTCTGACTCTGTGCGACCCCATAGACGGCAGCCCACGAGGCTCCCCCGTCCCTGGGATTCTCCAGGCAAGAACACTGGAGTGGGCAGCCATTTCCTTCTCCAATGCATGAAAGTGAAAAGTGAAAGTGAAGTCACTCTTTGGGAGACAGACAAATCAGGAAGACCAGATTTTGGGGGGCATGGGGTCTCTAAGCTATTATTGGAACCTACACAGTGATTCTTGGATATGGTCTCAGAAAGAGATAGTTTCATCATCTGGGGCTTTTATGAAAAATATGGTTAAAAAGCCAAAACAAATGCAGTGTGTGCTTATATGTGTGTGTGTGTATAGGCGTGATCCTCTATTCTTTATCCCACCAAGAAAAGCTAGGGCAGAATTGTCAAGCTTCTCTCCTGTATAGTACTCATCACTTTGAATTATTTCCTTTTCATAACATTTTTCTTTTTTAAAACTATCCTGTTTGAAAATAGAAAATGCCTCTGTCTAGTGATGAAGGGAATAGCTAGGGAATTTGGGATTGAGATGTACACACTACTATATTTAAAATGGGTAACCAACAAGAACCTGCTGTATAGCACAGGGAATCCTGTTCAATATTATGTAACAACCTAAACCTGAAAAGAATTTGAAAAAAAGAATCAGTTGTTCAGTCACTCAGTCGTGTCTGACTCTTTGCAACTCCATGGAGGAGCATACCAGGCTTCCCTGTCCTTCACCAACTCCCAGAGCTTGCTCAAACTCATGTCCATCAAGTCGGTGATGCCATCCAAGCATCTCATCCTCTGTCATTCCCTTCTCCTCCTGCCTTCAGTCTTTTCCTGCACCAGGGTTTTTTCTAATGAATCAGTTCTTTGTATCAGGTGGCCAAAGTATTGGAGTTTCAGCTTCAGTATCTGTCTTTCCAATGAATATTCAGGACTGATTTCCTTTAGGATTGACTGGTTTGATCTCCTTGTAGCCCAAGGGACTCTCAAGAGTCTTCTCCAACACCACAGCTCAAAAACATCAATTCTTTGGCACTCAGCTTTCTTTATGGTCCAACTCCCACATCCTTACATGACTACTGGACAAACCATAGCTTTGACCAGACAGACCTTTGTTGGCAAAGTAATGTCTCTGCTTTTTAATATGCTGTCTAGGATGGGAAGATCCCCTGGAGAAGGGAAAGGCTACCCACTCCAGTATTCTGGCCTGGAGAATTCCAGGGACTGTATAATCCATGGGGTCGCAAAGGGTCAGACACGACTGAGCAATTTTCACTTCCATTCATTTCACTTCATAGCTTCTTCTTCCCAGAAGCAAGCATCTTTTAATTTCATGGCTGCAGTCACCATCTGCAGTGATTTTGGAGGCCACCCCCATCAAAAAAAGGTCTCTCACTGTTTCCATTGTTTCCTCATCTGTTTGCCATGAAGTGATGCGATCAGATGCCATGATCTTAGTTTTCTTAATGTTGAGTTTTTTTTTTTTTTTTTTAGAGCTTCCATTTTACTTTATTTTACTTTACAACTCTATTGGTTTTGGCATACATTGACATGAATCTGCCATGGGTGTACACGAACTCCCAAACATGAACCCCCCTCCCACCTCTCACCCCACATCATCCCTCCAGATCATCCCCATACACCAGCCCCAAGCATCCTGCATCCTGCATTGAACATAGACTGGCGGTTCGTTTCTTACATGATAGTATACATATTTCAATGAAGCCAACTTTTTCACTCTCCTCTTTCACTTTCATCAACAAGCTCTTTAGTTCTTCTTTGCTTTCTGCCATAGGGATGGTGTCATCTGCATATCTGAGGTTATTGTTATTTCTCCCGGCAATCTTGATTCCAGCTTGTGCTTCATCCAGGCTGGCATTTCACATGATGTACTCTGCACAGAAGTTAAATAAGCAGGGTGACAATATACAGCCTTGACACACTCCTTTCCCAATTTGGAACCAGTCTGTTGAAAAAAGACAAGACACATGTATACGTGTAACTAAGTCACTTTGCTGTACACCTGAAACTAACACAACATTGTTAGTCAACTATACGCCAATACAAAGTAAACGGTTTTTTAAAGGCTAAGAAAAAAGAAAATACACTTGTAACATGTTCAGGATGGGAGGAAAAACAGTGGTTTTTCTTGCATTCTTTATCCAGTAAATAATTTATGTGAATATGGATTTTTGAGACCCTGTTAAAGGATTTAAAACTCGGTGAAGTTTGAATAGACACCTTTGCTGGGGAGCAATGGACTCACCCTATAGCACTGTGTTGGCAAGGCTTGCCTTATGAGACTATTGAGTTTCTTCTGGATACTTCCACCTTCTCCTAGTTATATGAAACTTTTCAGATTAAGATATTTAAATACCAGGTTGTACATGATGATAAATTTAGATTCTACACTAAGAGCTAATTCCTAGTTACTTGGAAAAATAACTCTTCAATATTGGGAACTCATTGCTTGCCTATGGAGTTCAGGGGAAAAGCAGCCAGAAGCGAGGCAATAGGACACACCAGCTGTCTGTCTGAAGTTTTGTATTAATAGCTAATGAGCCATTTGGACAGAAAAGCACAACAGCTAGGGGAGAATGGGATTAAGGAAAACTTATATCAAATATTTCATTGATTTGGTTTGGCATTATATCAAGATTCTGTTGCTGGATTCAGTACATGGGATTTCCTTCTCTCAATATCTTTTGCTCAATGTTTATATTTATTTAAGTGTATTTGAAGTTTCTGCTTGGGGACACAATTGCATATATTTAAGCAAATTCAACTCCTTGGAACTGATAGAAACCAAAAAATTTCAGCAGTAAAATACAATAAAACATGAGCTTATCAAGTTATATCAGATATATTTATTGAATCATAGTGTGTGTAGTGTTAGCTGCTCAGTTGTGTCCAACTCTTCGCTACCCATAGACTGTAGTCAGCCAGGCTCCTCTGTGCATGAGATTTGCCAGGCAAGGATACTGCAGTGATAGTCATTCCCTTCTGCAGGGGATCTTGCAGACCAAGGGATCAAACCTGAATTTCCTGCATTGCAGGCAGATTCTTTAGCATCTGAACCACCAGGAAGATAAGTGGGCATACAGGTTGCATAGCAAAATTGTCTGTCTTTGTTGATATTAGAGGGTGCACTCATAGTCCAACTGCATTAAAAAATAGCAGAGGACTAACCAACTATCACGAAATCAAATTTTAGATATTAGAAACAGCATTCAACCATCACAGGTTTATGGTTTTTAGAGAAGCCAAGTCATAATATAATTTTAAAGACAAACTTAGTCCATGGTTTTATCTTAGTATATATTTGGCCAGGAAAATAAGTATAATTGTAATTATATTTTTATGCATTTACTGTTTGCAGAATATTGAAGAGAGTCTGAGACTATGAAAAACAATATATTTGTTGCCTTGCTTGCAAGATGCTACCTGTCTTTGAGGAAACCAAACAAAGTAAAAAGCACTGAAAAATAAGTGTTAGAGAGCAAGCTATCAGAAAGCTGTAAAGAGTCCATATGCTGTGGCAGATCTTACTGATACCTTTCATCCTTCATGGAGAAGCAAATAAGTATCCTAGGTACAACCTCTGTCAACTGTGCCTCTAGGCTTCCTGGCTTTGGTCTTGGTAAAGCACAGGTCACCTTGACTTACTCTTTCATTTTGTTAAAGATAATGGAGCTTGACAGCACAGTTGTTTACAGTAGTAAAGATTTGGATTTAACTGATGTCCAAAAATAGTTTATCAATAAAATAACTATGGAACATCTATCCAAAAAACACTACGTAGGTATTAAAATGATTTTGTAACTATATTTATTGATGTGAAAAAAGATAAAGATATGAAGTGAAAAACAGGTTCTAGAATTTTTTGTGAAATTTTATGTGAGTATATTATATTAACTACACAGTTTGGATATAAGAAGCATCACATTTTAAAATTTCACTATGATATATATTTAGGTGGCAAGTATTCTGATCTTATCAGCTAGAGGTTTGTTTTGGCGCTTGATTTTTGCTGAGTGTGATTTGGATCTTCTGAGAGGTCACTGCAGTCATTCCCTTTGGATGCCCTGCCTCTTCCTCTGCTGTCTAGGATGGTCCCGTCACAAGGACCTAAGCGAACCTCATTTTCGCAGTAAAGGGAAGCTTCTCTCCCTAGGCAGGTGGAAGAGAAGCCCCAGATATGGAAAATTCAGTCTGTGAAACTCAGTTTTGAGTTTCCCGTGGAAAAAAGAAGTTCTCATTCTTTCTGATGTCTTTATTGCAATAAGAAAAGAGAAAAATCATCAATACATTTCCCTGCTATCCTATATATGTACATTGTTTATTATATATGCATTCAGTTCAGTTCAGTTGCTCAGTATGTCTGACTCTTTCTGACCCCATGGACTGAAGCATGCCAGGCTTCCCTGTCCATCACCAACTTCTGGAGCTTGCTTAAACTCGTGTCCATCAACTCAGAGATGCCATCTAACCATCTCATCCTCTGTTGTCCCCTTCTCCTCCTGCCTTCAATCTTTCCCTGCATCAGGGTCTTTTCCAATGAATCAGTTCTTTGCATCAGGTGGCCAAAGTATTGGAGTTTTAGCATCAATACTTCCAATGAATATTCAGGACTGATTTCCTTTAGGATGGACTGGTTTGATCTTCTTGTAGCCCAAGAGACTCTCAAGAGTCTTCTCCAACACCACAGCTCAAAAGTGTCAATTCTTTGGCACTCAGCTTTCTTTATAGTCTAAGTGCCACATCTATACATGGCTACTGGAGAAACCATAGCTTTGACTCGACGGACCTTTGTTGGCAAAGGAATGTCTCTGCTTTTTAATATGCTGTCTAGATGGCTCATAGCTTTTCTTCCAATGAGCAAGCATCTTTTAATTTCATGGCTATGGTCACCATCTGTAGTGATTTTGGAGCCCAAGAAATTAAAGTATGTCACTGTTTCCATTGTTTTCCATCTATTTGCCATGAAGTGATGGGACCAGATGCCATGATCTTCACTTTTTGAATGTTGAGTTTTAAGCCATTTTTTTTTCACTCTACTCTTTCACTTTCATCAAGAGGCTCTTTAGTTCCTCTTCACTTTCTGCCATAAGGGTGGTGTCATCTGGATATCGGAGGTTATTGTTATTTCTCCCCACAATCTTGATTCCAGCTTGTGCTTCATCCAGCCTGGAATTGCACATGATGTACTCTGCAAAGAAGTTAAATAAGCAGGGTGACAATATACAGCCTTGACGTACTCCTTTCCCAATTTGGAACCAGTATGTTGTCCCATGTCCGGTTCTAACTGTTGCTTCTTGAACTTCATACGGATTTCTCTGGAGGCAGGTAAAGTGGTCTGATACTCCCATCTCTTTGAGAATTTTCCACAGTTTGTGTGATCCACATAGTCGAAGACTTTAGTGTAGTCAATGAAGCCAAAGTAGATGTTTTTCTGGAACTCTCTTGCTTTTTTTATGATCTAAAAGATGTTGGAAGTTTGATTTTTGGTTCCTCTATTTTTTCTAAATCCAGCTTGAACATCTGGAAGTTCTCAGTTCACATACTTTTGAAGCCTAGTTTGGAGAATTTTGAGCATTACTTTGCTAGCATGTGAGATGAATGCAATTATGTAGTAGTTTGAACATTCTTTGGCATTGCCCTTCTTTGGGATTGGAATGAAAACTGATCTTTCTCAGTCCTGTGGCAACCGTGAATTTTCCAAATTTGCTGGCATATTGAGTGCAGCACTTTGACAGCTATCATCTTTTAGGATTTGAAACAGCTCAGCTGGAATTCCATCACCTCCACTGGCTTTGTTCATACTTGACTTCACAGTCTAGTATATTTGATTCTAGGTGAGTGATCACACCATTGTGTTTATTTCATCATTAAGATTCTTTTGTATAGTTCTGTGTATTCTTGCCACCTCTTCTTAATATTTATATGTATGTTATATGCTGTAAAAATTGAGTGTCTGGAAGGATATTTGCAGCAGGATATTTACAGGAATTATTCTGAAATGTTAAAATATGATAATATGTTAAAAAATGATAAAATATTTATCTTTTTTATTTTTTTAAAAAGATTAATCTCATGTAGTATTTGTTATATTTGTTTTACAATAAATATTGATTGCTTCCACAAATATGATGAATTTAGGAAATAGAGTCTTATCTTTCTGTTATCTTTAAAAATTATTATAAAATCTCTTATAAATGAGATATTCACTTAAAAAATCATTTTTAGTCCTCATAATGTTTTAAAGGATTAAAAATGTATCCAAAGTCATGTAAACTAGTAAATGACAGAATGCGAATTTGGAATCCTTTCTTCTCAATGGAAATGTGTGCTTGTTTCTTTTATCAGTCTGATTTTAGGGGAAAATGCTAATTGAAATAATTGCTATTGGCTAATTTAAATTTGTAGGGTGCATCTGCAAAGCATAGATTTTTCCTGCTCTAGATTTTCTGAAAACTGCTTTTGCTCCTCTCAAAGGGGAAGGAATAGAGGAAATGGAGGAAGATAAAAAATTATTTTTAAGTACTAGATTAGTGTTGTGTTGCTGCCATAATAAATTATCACAGATTTAGCAGCTTAAACCACGCAGATTTATGATCTGACTGTTCTGCAGTTCAGGGATCCAGAGGACCCATGAGCTGTGCTCCAGATCCCATAGTATAACCTCAAGGTTTTAGGCCCCCTAGGTTTTCATAAGGAGGCTTTGAGAGAAAATAATTTAGGTTGTTGGCAGAATTTAGTTCTGCGTGGTTGTAGGACTGAAGTCTCAGTTGCCTTGCTGCTTGTCAGCCTGAGGTCATTCTCAGCTTTTGGAGGATGACTGCAACTTCCTTTGAGTCTGACTCGCCTCTTCTGTCTCATCTCTCCTCTAACTTGAGCTGGAGAAATTTCTCTGCTTTTAAGAGGTCAGGTAATTAGAATGAGCCCATCTTGATAATACAGGATACTTTCCATAATTTAAGGTCCATAACCTCAATTACATCTACAAAATCCCTTCATACCCCTACCTAGATAGTGTTTGATTGAATGACCAGGAGACAGAATCTTGGGGGAACAGCTTTAGAGTTCTTTCCACTGTATTTTTTTTCCTTCAAAACTTAGGGATAAAAGTATTCACACTATTTTTAAAAGGTTAATGTAGTATTGATAACCTTCAGTGCTTATACCTAAACATTTGACATATCTCAGATATTCAGAGAGATAGTTCTTCCAAATCCACACCTTGAATAGTTTTGTCTAGATATTTCAAAATGGATTTTTTAAGCCTCATAGGAGTGTTTATTTTCAACCTGGCTAAGAAAATGGAACACAAATATGCTATTCTCAAATAATACACTATTTCACTGAGAGTGTAGCTTGTAGAGGATTCAGGAACAAATTCCAAGGTCATAGGAGCTCATTAATATGCAAGTGACCTATTTATTACACAGCCGTACATTTCTACAGTCTAGTTCCCGTTTCCAAGTACTTGTCTATTATGTCCCAGTTCTATGCATTTGTCTTAACCTAAGCTGTGTTTATCACCACTACTCTGACTAGGATGTGTAGTCTTATTATGTATTTGGGTTATATGGATGTAAACTAGGTTCAAAGAGATAAGCTCCAAAGATTAGATAAACATTAAGTTCTCTAGCCCTCTTCCTGGAAGTGTGAAGAAAAAAAAAATATATTTTTTTCTTGTTCTTTGTTTTTAAATGAAATAATTTAAATTCTCTTCTTAATCTCTATCTTGACCTGATATAGACCACTTCCAAAAAAGTATAAGAATCTTTAAGGATAGATACATTTCCACAAATTATTTAAAAAATGACCCAAATTTTGCCGTTAGGAATTATATCTCATTCCTCTAACAAGTTGGTCTCTTCCTTAGGAAAAATAACAAAATAGAGAGGCAAAACCTAGTAATAAACTAGAAGATAATCAATAGAGATAAGGGGAAGGAGGTAAGAGACCTAAGTGGGTGGACAATACAGTTTTGACAGGAAGCCTGGATAAATTTTGAAATAGACGTGTGGATATTAAGAAAGTGTAAGTCACTCAGTCCTGTCAGACTCTTTTGGGACTCCATGGACTGTAGACTGACAAGCTTCTTTATCCATGGGATTCTCCATGCAAGAATACTAGAGTGGGTTGTCATTTCCTCCTCCAGGGGATCTTCCCAACCAAGGGACTGATACCGGGTTTCCTGTACTACAGGTGGATATTTTGAAGATAGATATATATTTTTGGACAATTAGTAAATAGGATTTTAATCCTCTGATATTTCCAAGACTAAATTGTGCTTAAGAGAAGTAATGGGAATAGTAGATTGTGGTTCTGGCTGTTAAGGAATGTGAACAGAGTTTACTTTGTCCTTTATACACTGGCAGGGGACATACCTAGTGAGAGGAGAACCTACCTATCATGAAGGGGCGTAATTCTGTCAAAACTGAAAACTGCTGTCAGGATCTAACACATAATAGGATACTTTTTTCTTGAGGAGACATATTAGCCAGGGTTTTAGGGTCTATGAGATTTTCCAGGCAAGAACACTGGAGTGGGTTGCCATTTCCTTCTCCAGGGGATCTTCCCGACCCAAGGACTGAACCCATGTCTCCTGTATCTCCTGCATTACAGGCAGATTGTTTGCCCACTGAGCCATTGTGGAAGCCTCAACTAGAGAAACCAAACCAAAAGGATGTGCATATATGTTGTTGTTGTTCAGTCACTAAGTCATGACCAACTCTTTTTGACCCAATGGACCAGGCTCCCCTGTCCTTCACTGTCTCCTGTAGCTTGCTCAGATTCATGTCCATTGAGTTGGTGATGCTGTCTAACCATTTCATCCTCTATCACTCCCTTCTCCTTTTGCCTTTAACTTTTCCCAGCATCAGGGTCTTTTCCAATGAGTGGGCTCTTTCATCAGATTGTCAAAGTATTGGAGCTTCAGCTTTAGCATCAGTCCTCCTAATGAATATTTAGGGTTTGATTTCCTTTAGGATTGACTGGTTTGATCTCCTTGCAGTTCAAGGGACTTCTCAAGCACCACAATTCAAAAGCATTTGTTCTTCAGCATTCAGCTTTCTTTATGGTCCAACTCTCACGTCCATGCATGACTACTGGAAAAACCATAGCTTTGACTCTATGGACATTTGTCGGCCAAGTGATGTCTCGGCTTTTTAATATATGCTGTTTAGGTTTGTCATAGCTTTTCTTCCAAGAACAAGCATCTTTTAATTTCATGGCTGCAGTCACTGCAGTGATTTTGAAGCCCAAGAAAATAAAATCTGTCACTGATTCAACTTTTTCCTCTTTTCTTTGCCATGAAGTGATGGGATCGAAAACCACAATCTTAGTTTTTTGAATGCTGAGTTTTAAGTCAGCTTTGTCACTCTCCTCTTTCGCCTTCATCAAGAGGCTCTTTAGTTGCTGTTCACTTTCTGCCATTAGAGTGGTATCATCTGCATATCTGAGGTTACTGACATTTCTCCCCACAATCTTGATTCGAGGTAGATATTTTTCTGGAATTCCCTTGCTTTTTCTCTATGATCTAAAAAATGTTGGCAATTCTATCTCTGTTTCCTCTGCTTTTTCTAAACCCGGCTTGTACATCTGAATTTTCTCTGTTCATGTGCTGCTGAAGTCTAGCTTGAAGGATTTTGAGTACAACCTTACTAGCATGTGAATTGAGTGCAACTGTACAGTAGTTTGAACCTTTTTTGGCATTACCCTTCTTTGGGATTGGAATGAAAACTGACCTTTTCTGTTCTGTGGCCACTGTTGGGTTATAAATGCAGAGGAGATTTATTTTAAGGAATTTGCTTAGGTGATTATGGTGGTGGTTTAGTCACTAAGTTGTGTCCAATGCTTGTGACCTCATCGACTATAGCCTGCTCCTCTGTGCATGGGATTCTCCAGGCAAGAATACTAGAGTGGGTTGCCATTTCCTTCTCCAGAGGATCTTCAAAAAATAGGGATCAAACCTGGATCTCCTGCATTGCAGGCAGGATCTTTACCCTTTGAGCTATGGACTTCTCATGGTGATCATGGAAACAAGTGCAAAATCTGTAGGGTGGGCTGGTAGGATAACCAGGAAGAGCTGATGCTGCAGTTCATGTATGAAGGCCATATGTTGGTAGCATTCCCTCCAGCTCAGGGGAGCTCAGTGTTTTTGTTCTTTTTGGGCCTTTAACTGATTAGATATGGCCCACCTATATTATGTAGGGCAATCTGCTTTGCTTAAAGTCAACTGATTTAAATGTTAATCTCATCCAAAAATATCCTCACAGAATCATCTAGAATAATGTGTTACCATATATCTAGACATGGCATGTAGTTAACGGGTTATCACATAAAATGAGACATCACAGGGAATTCTAAGTTTGGTCTTCTGAGTGTTGTGGTCTGAATTCTTATACATTTGCAAATTAATTTACATAATCATAAAAATAATGTTATTGCTATCTGTGTTTTCTAGGTTTAGGTTAGATAGAATAACAGTGGAAAGTATATGCAAGTTATTTCAAATCCATTATAAATACTAATGTCTCTCATCTTCAAGTACCTATTATGTGCTAGGTACTGCACTGAGTGCTTTATACAGCAAACTTACACCACAGATAATATTACTCCCACTTCAGAGATGAGCAGTTTGACAGTAATTGATTGACATATGTAAGAAACAGAGTTAACTAGCAGAGATGAAACTTCCATGCCTTCTCTCATGGAATATCTCATTTTTATACTGTGGCACTATGCCATCTACCTAGAAACTCAGCTTATATCTGTTTAAAAATCCACAGATTGGCTCTTAACATCATAGCTTAAAGAGGGCAGCACCATTCTATATTTTTATTACAACTTGAATTTAATTAAAATGGTTAATAGAAATTGAAATGTTTACAGAAAATGTTTCAAGAGCCTGATTATTATGCAACAGTCCTTAATTGTTAGCTGAAAATAGGATAAATTTTAGCNGGCTTTTTAATATATGCTGTTTAGGTTTGTCATAGCTTTTCTTCCAAGAACAAGCATCTTTTAATTTCATGGCTGCAGTCACTGCAGTGATTTTGAAGCCCAAGAAAATAAAATCTGTCACTGATTCAACTTTTTCCTCTTTTCTTTGCCATGAAGTGATGGGATCGAAAACCACAATCTTAGTTTTTTGAATGCTGAGTTTTAAGTCAGCTTTGTCACTCTCCTCTTTCGCCTTCATCAAGAGGCTCTTTAGTTGCTGTTCACTTTCTGCCATTAGAGTGGTATCATCTGCATATCTGAGGTTACTGACATTTCTCCCCACAATCTTGATTCGAGGTAGATATTTTTCTGGAATTCCCTTGCTTTTTCTCTATGATCTAAAAAATGTTGGCAATTCTATCTCTGTTTCCTCTGCTTTTTCTAAACCCGGCTTGTACATCTGAATTTTCTCTGTTCATGTGCTGCTGAAGTCTAGCTTGAAGGATTTTGAGTACAACCTTACTAGCATGTGAATTGAGTGCAACTGTACAGTAGTTTGAACCTTTTTTGGCATTACCCTTCTTTGGGATTGGAATGAAAACTGACCTTTTCTGTTCTGTGGCCACTGTTGGGTTATAAATGCAGAGGAGATTTATTTTAAGGAATTTGCTTAGGTGATTATGGTGGTGGTTTAGTCACTAAGTTGTGTCCAATGCTTGTGACCTCATCGACTATAGCCTGCTCCTCTGTGCATGGGATTCTCCAGGCAAGAATACTAGAGTGGGTTGCCATTTCCTTCTCCAGAGGATCTTCAAAAAATAGGGATCAAACCTGGATCTCCTGCATTGCAGGCAGGATCTTTACCCTTTGAGCTATGGACTTCTCATGGTGATCATGGAAACAAGTGCAAAATCTGTAGGGTGGGCTGGTAGGATAACCAGGAAGAGCTGATGCTGCAGTTCATGTATGAAGGCCATATGTTGGTAGCATTCCCTCCAGCTCAGGGGAGCTCAGTGTTTTTGTTCTTTTTGGGCCTTTAACTGATTAGATATGGCCCACCTATATTATGTAGGGCAATCTGCTTTGCTTAAAGTCAACTGATTTAAATGTTAATCTCATCCAAAAATATCCTCACAGAATCATCTAGAATAATGTGTTACCATATATCTAGACATGGCATGTAGTTAACGGGTTATCACATAAAATGAGACATCACAGGGAATTCTAAGTTTGGTCTTCTGAGTGTTGTGGTCTGAATTCTTATACATTTGCAAATTAATTTACATAATCATAAAAATAATGTTATTGCTATCTGTGTTTTCTAGGTTTAGGTTAGATAGAATAACAGTGGAAAGTATATGCAAGTTATTTCAAATCCATTATAAATACTAATGTCTCTCATCTTCAAGTACCTATTATGTGCTAGGTACTGCACTGAGTGCTTTATACAGCAAACTTACACCACAGATAATATTACTCCCACTTCAGAGATGAGCAGTTTGACAGTAATTGATTGACATATGTAAGAAACAGAGTTAACTAGCAGAGATGAAACTTCCATGCCTTCTCTCATGGAATATCTCATTTTTATACTGTGGCACTATGCCATCTACCTAGAAACTCAGCTTATATCTGTTTAAAAATCCACAGATTGGCTCTTAACATCATAGCTTAAAGAGGGCAGCACCATTCTATATTTTTATTACAACTTGAATTTAATTAAAATGGTTAATAGAAATTGAAATGTTTACAGAAAATGTTTCAAGAGCCTGATTATTATGCAACAGTCCTTAATTGTTAGCTGAAAATAGGATAAATTTTAGCGTTCTCAGGTGGTTCTTATTTAATTAATATGAATAACATCACTGCCAACATTTTTTGAATAATTGTGTATATTCTACATAAATGATTGCAGCAAAGGTACTGTCAGAACAGCAAACTGATTTTTCACTTGTATTGGCAGAAGCTAAACCTCAGGATAAGCTGGTCAGGCTACTGTCTTGCTGAGATTCTGTTAAGGTCAGTGCTCTGTATCTGCCCCTCTGGTTTCACTGGCAAGGACTATGTGACAGTTCCCAAGGAATGAAATCTGAGTAGTCCTATAATTTATTTGTTCATTTCATCATTTATGAAAGGAAACAAGAGCAACAGCCATCTGGGAAAGGATTTACATAATTTAATTAAATGTGATCACTGCCTTCCTATCTCAAAATGCTGATGCAACTGATAACATCCCAAATGTTTTAGTCCCAGTCTCCTATCTTCCTTGAAGTTCTTAAGCACACATGATGGGAGGGGTGATTTCAGTTGGATGTAAGAAGTGATCCTATATTCTACCAAAAGCATATTCTTGCATTATCCAGCAGTCCTGACTGTTAGGTGTAACAGACTCAGTTCAGTTCAGTTCAGTTCAGTCACTCAGTCGTGTCCGACTCTTTGTAACCCCATGAATTGCATCACGCCAGGCCTCCCTGTACATCACCAACTCCCAGAGTTCAGTCAAACTCACATCCATCGAATTGGTTATGTCATCCAGCCATCTCATCCTCTGTCGTCTCCTTCTCCTCTTGCCCCTAATGCCTCCCAGCATCAGGGTCTTTTCCAGTGAGTCAGCTCTTCTCATGAGGTGGCCAAAGTACAGGAGTTTCAGCTTTAGCATCATTNCCCCATGAATTGCATCACGCCAGGCCTCCCTGTACATCACCAACTCCCAGAGTTCAGTCAAACTCACATCCATCGAATTGGTTATGTCATCCAGCCATCTCATCCTCTGTCGTCTCCTTCTCCTCTTGCCCCTAATGCCTCCCAGCATCAGGGTCTTTTCCAGTGAGTCAGCTCTTCTCATGAGGTGGCCAAAGTACAGGAGTTTCAGCTTTAGCATCATTCCTTCCAAAAAACACCCAGAACTGATCTCCTTTAGAATGGACTGCTTGGATCTCCTTGCAGTCCAAGGAACTCTCAAGAGTCTTCTCCAACACCACAGTTCAAAGCATCAGTTCTTCGGTGCTCAGCTTTCTTCACAGTCAGACTCTCACATCCATACGTGACTACTGGAAAAACCATAGCCTTGATTAGACGGACCTTTGTTGGCAAAGTGATGTCTCTGCTTTTGAATATGCTATCTAGGTTGGTCATAACTTTCCTTCCAAGGAATAAGCGTCTTTTAATTTCATGGCTGCAATCACTATCTGCAGTGATTTTGGGGCCCCCCAAAATAAAGTCTGACACTGTTTCCACTGTTTCCCCATCTATTTCCCATGAAGTGATGGGACCAGATGCCACAATCTTCGTTTTCTGAATGTTGAGCTTTAAGCCAACTTTTTCACTTTCACTTTCATCAAGAGGCTCTTTAGTTCCTCGTCACTTTCTGCCGTAAGGGTGGTGTCATCTGCATATCTGATAGTGGTTGCCAACTCAATCGGCTTCCTCCTTCCTTGCTGATTTAGTTCTGAGTTTCTATTGCAATTCAGGTACAAAATGTGATTTTTGCAAAGTGAATCATACTAATCTCATTACCTTTATTTCACTAATAGGTTTTGTTGTTAGTATTCAATCACTAAGTCATCTCCTATTCTTTGCCACCCCATAGACTGCAGCACACAAGGCTTCCCTGTCCTTTGCTGTCTCCTGGAGTTTGCTCAAACTCATGTTCATTGAGCTGGTGATGCTATTAGGGAGGGGAATATGAACAAATTCTGGCTCCTGAAATGTAAGGAATTGGCTGGAGGACTTTGGGTGAAGGATTTATTGTTCTTAAAATAGGACACATGGGAAGAGATGTGCCCCTTTTTTCCCAATGAATCTTGTTACATCTGCATAAATGAGATGCCTGAGCAGTGGTAATCACTTAGTGACCATAAAGGAAGTTATGTTGAGTGACTGACACATTATTGATGTTAGAGTAAAAAAGATCCTGAGTTCTTGATATGTCAATGAGCCACTTGAATAAATCAATCCTGGAGCTGTCCCTGCTATCTCATTATCTGAGATTAAAATGTTTCCTAATTTCCCTACCTACTATATCAAGGCTTTTCTGTGATGTTTGCCATAATGTGTTCTGATAGGATTGACCCTTCTTCCTTTTGGTGGTTGTGTCCTTTCTTTGAAAGAGACGTGCCTTGCTTACTTGGTTTTTCTACCAGTGACCTTACCCTTGAACGCTGGTGAGTCATGCAGAGTCTCTCATTTCTAAAGAAGCATGTGTTGTGGAGGATGTGTTACATGAAAAGAAGGCTCGTGCTGCACTGTCAGATTGTTGCCCAAGAGTGCCTCTGGCATGTGTGCAAAATACTAGCCAAGTATAGTTATGGATCAACCACTATCATCAGCTCCCCCTCCAGTATACACACAGAAATGTGTACTCATAGGGAGGGAAGAATACTCTCAAAGAACCAACTGCCCCTCAGTTAAAGCATATGGCTAAAGACATTCACAATCCTACATTTGTTGGAAGAAGGGACAATTGTTGGTACTGATGAATAGGACCACAAAAAGTATGCTATGTACATGATATCACCTTTATTGTAGATAAAGACTACTTGACTTTTCTATGAAAAACATGGAACTGTTGACAATGAACTCAAGGATCAGGCAAGTTATCCCCCTTGGGCCAGTGAGACTTGCAGTGTAGATGGACCCAAGACCACTCATGATTCTGGTGGGCAGTTTCACTCCTATGATCAGAAAAAGAATGGAGTTGAACTACTGCTATAGACTGAGCTGTGTGCCTCCTTGAAAGTATGATTTCTTAACCCCCAAAGTAGTGGAATTTGGAGATGCAGCCTTTGGGAAATAACTAAGTTCAGAGAAGGTCAAGGTCTCACACTTTTCTGAGAAGAGACACAAGGGACTTTGTAGAGAATGCCCACAGGGTATATTATTGTGACCTTTCTTCCCAAGAAGGAAACTTCAGTAGTGGAAAAGAAACACCCATCATGAAAACTGTGTTTCTCTTCTCCCTCTAGAAGTGAATCTTCATGGGAACAAGCCCTGAAGTTAGCAGGGTGAGGGAATCAAGGATCCTCCTTCCACAGTTCAGTAATTCTGTAATTAAGTTTTTCTTTTGGATGTCTGTTTTCTGTTTTGGTGAAAATGGCCCAGCTGAGAACTGGACATGGAACAGAAGACTGGTTCCAAATAGGAAAAGAAGTACGTCAAGGCTGTATATTGTCACTCTGCTTATTTAACTTCTATGCAGAGTACATCATGAGAAACGCTGGACTGGAAGAAACACAAGCTGAAATCAAGATTGCTGGGAGAAATATCAATAACCTCAGATATGTAGATGATACCACCCTTATGGCAGAAAGTGAAGAGGAGCTAAAAAGCCTCTTGATGAAAGTGAAAGAGGAGAGGAGAGTGAAAAAGTTGGCTTAAAGCTCAACATTCAGAAAACGAAGATCATGGCATCCGGTCCCATCACTTCCTGGGAAATAGATGGGGAAACAGTGGAAACAGTGTCAGACTTTGTTTTTGGGGGCTCCNGATGACACCACCCTTATGGCAGAAAGTGAGGAGGAGCTAAAAAGCCTCTTGATGAAAGTGAAAGAGGAGAGGAGAGTGAAAAAGTTGGCTTAAAGCTCAACATTCAGAAAACGAAGATCATGGGATCCGGTCCCATCACTTCCTGGGAAATAGATGGGGAAACAGTGGAAACAGTGTCAGACTTTGTTTTTGGGGGCTCCAAAATCACTGCAGATGGTGATTGCAGCCATGAAATTAAAAGACACTTACTCCTTGGAAGAAAAGTTATGACCAACCTGGATAGTATATTCAAAAGCAGAGACATTACTTTGCCGACTAAGGTCCGTCTAGTCAAGGCTATGGTTTTTCCTGTGGAGAAGGAAATGGCAATCCACTCCAGTATTCTTGCCTGGAGAATCCCATGGACAGAGAAGCCTGGTAGGTTACAGTCCACGGGGTCGCAAAGAGTCGGACATGACTGAGCGACTTCACTCATGTATGGATGTGAGAGTTGGACTGTGAAGAAGGCTGAGCACCGAAGAATTGATGCTTTTGAACTGTGGTGTTGGAGAAGACTCTTGAGAGTCCCTTGGACTGCAAGGAGATCCAACCAGTCCATTCTGAAGGAGATCAGCCCTGGGATTTCTTTGGAAGGAATGATGTTAAAGCTGAAACTCCTGTACTTTGGCCACCTCATGCGAAGAGTTGACTCATTGGAAAAGACTCTGATGCTGGGAGGGATTGAGGGCAGGAGGAGAAGGGGACGACCGAGGATGAGATGGCTGGATGGCATCATGGACTCGATGGACATGAGTCTGAATGAACTCTGGGAGATGGTGATGATCAGGGAGGCCTGGCGTGCTGCGATTCATGGCGTCGCAAAGAGTCGGACCCGACTGAGTGACTGAACTGAACTGATAGACAAGAGAGGATAGTGAGTTTGTCTAATGGGGGGCCCTGTTTGGTGTTGCTGATGCATTAGCGTCACCTAGACACATGGGGTTTTAGTCTAATTAAGTTGAACTCATTGGTTTTGGATTTAAAGGCTGGGGCTCAGGTGAATAATAGTGTGCTGACCCAGGTTATTCACGGCAGAGTTGGGGCTTCAAAGTAATAACCCAGTCCCAGGAATCAAAGATGTATTCTTCAACCTCCACATAACAGGCTCAGCCTTCTATTATTATATTTTGAACTCTTTGAAGATGCCAACCAAGTAATGAAATTTACTAAGTGTAAAATATATTTTGTTCTTCCACTCCCATGAGTTTATTGCTAGATGTCTCCTAGTCTTTCATTAAGAATTAATATGAACATTTTTATTTGTCAGCAGATTGATATGTGAAAATACTTTATATCTTTGGTTTAAAATTATCCAGATTTCTTAATGAAGTATTAAGAGAGTGCTTCATGTCTTTATTCCAAGAAAAAAGAGAAACCCACAGTTATGTTTTCATCTTAAAAACTTTGGAAAGTATAAACAGGATTTTGCCAACAGTGTTTACCTCTGGGAGGGGGATTGAATTAACTGAGAGTCGGGACAGAGGGAAAGTTATATTTTTGACTTTATGTACTTCTATCTAAATTTTCTTTGATTTTGTTATGATTGATTTGTTCTTCAGGAAGAGCGCTATACAGTCACATGAAAAAAACAGATTTTGGTATTTGTGGGAATTTCAATAACTCCCCATTTATTCAATTCTAGGCATTTATTACTAGTTAAAAATAAACATCCACCTGAAGAAAAGTTTGGAAACCAAACACATCAGGATTTGACTTCTGGTTCTGCCTTTTCCTGTTTACTGTCTTGTAAGCTGTTGAATTTCTTTGCATTTCCTTATATGTAAAATAAGGGTTATAATAAAGCATTGCAGAACTTTTGTACTGGTTAGAAATAGTATGTTTTACAAGGTAGACATTAATGAAGTGCTGGTTATGGAACTAGAGGTCAGGTCGTGAGCTGGTCATGAACTGCCACATGTGGGGCTAATGGAGATTCCTATTTGACTGGGGCAGTCATAGTTTGCCCAACTATCCCACTGTCATTACTGTTAGCATTCCTTCGCATTCTCAGATGCTTTGCAATGAATGATAAACAAATTACATGGCCGTCTGTTATAAGCCACACTAAGGAGTTTGGACTTTATGCCAAAACTTGAGTGAGGTACTGAGGTGAAGCATGTGCCCCAGGGGTATTATGGCTTTTGAAATTTTCACCAGCCACAGGGAATGTCTATATATTGGTGGTTATATCTGCTTGTTTCGAGAGTAAAGAGCAGTGTAAGCCTAGAAGAAAGAGATTCAAATGGTGTAAGGAAGCACTGAAAGATGAGTCTGGTGATAGAAGGAGACAGGTATGAAATGAGGCCATTGTGGAGCTGACCTTTGTACAGTTGCCTACCTCTCTTCTGCTGCTGATTTGTTTGCTTTTTAAATTTCAGTACAGACAGGTATAAAGCTGTTTGAATATTCCCACGAATTCAGGTTAAATTGGATCCACTAGCTAATACAGTGTTATTATTAGGGACTGAATCATTCACTCAGAAACCATTATCTGATACATTTTAGAAATAAACATTTAGCAGATGTGCCACCTTTCCTGTTTTTATTGCTAGGTGAAGTTCACGCATCCAAATGGCAAATGAATTAGAGGGCAGGATCATCCCTGTGCACATAGGCCGACATGAAAGGGCATCCTCGGGAAAAGATTTAGACTTAGAAACAGAGACTGTCTCTGAGGAACATTAGCAAGTTACTCTTTCAGTTTCCTGAAGCAGGGAATACCCTGTGTGCAAGGTGGACATGTATCTACTTACAGAGGAGTAAAGAACCAGATTCAAGCTGGTTTTAGAAAAGGCAGAGAAACCAGAGATCAGATTGCCATCATCCCCTGGATCATCGAAAAAGCAAGAGAATTCCAGAAAACATCTATTTCTGCTTTATTGACTATGCCAAAGCTTTTGACTGTGTGAATCACAATGAACTGTGGAAAACTGTGAAAGAGATGAGACTACCAGACCACTTGACCTGCCTCTTGAGAAACCCATATGCAAGTCAGGAAGCAACAGTTAGAACTGGACATGGAACAACAGACTGGTTCCAAATAGGAAAAGAAGTAAGTCAAGGCTGTATATTGTCACTCTGCTTATTTAACTTCTATGCTGAGTACATCATGAGAAATTCTAGGCTGGAGGAAGCACAAGCTGGAATCAAGATTGTGGGGAGAAATGTCAATAACCTCAGATATGCAGATGACACCACCCTTATGGCAGAAAGTGAAGAACTAAAGAGCCTCTTGATGAAGGTCAAAGAGGAGAGTGAAAAAGTTGGCTTAAAGCTCAACATTCAGAAAATGTAAGATCATGGCATCTGGTCTCCTCACTTCATGGGAAATAGATGGGGAAACAGTGGAAACAGTGTCAGACTTTATTTTTGGGGGGCTCCAAAATCACTGCAGATGGTGACTGCAGCCATGAAATTAAAAGACGTATACCCCAATGTTCATCGCAGCACTGTTTATAATAGCCAGGACATGGAAGCAACCTAGATGTCCATCAGCAGACGAATGGATAAGAAAGCTATGGTACGTATACACAATGGAGTATTACTCAGCCATTAAAAATAATACATTTGAATCAGCTCTAATGAGGTGGATGAAACTGGAGCTAATTATACAGAGTGAAGTAAGCCAGAAAGAAAAACACCAATACAGTATACTAACACATATATGTGGAATTTAGAATGATGGTAATGATAACCCTGTATGCAAGACAGCAAAAGAGACACAGATGTATAGAACAGACTTTTGGACTCTGTGGGAGAGGGAGAGGGTGGGATGATTTAGGAGAATGGCATTGAAACAAGTACACTATCATGTAAGAAACAAATCGCCAGTCTAGGTTCAATACAGGATACAGGATGCTTGGGGCTGGTGCACTGGGATGACCCAGAGAGATGATATGGGGAGGGAGGTGGAGTTCAGGATTGGGAACTCATGCACACCCATGGTGGATTCATGTCAATATATGGTAAAACCAATACAGTATTGTAAAGTAAAATAAAATAAAAAAATAAAGACGCTTATTCCTTGGAAGGAAAGTTATGACCAACCTAGACTGCATATTAAAAAGCAGAGACATTACTTAGTCAATAAAGGTCCATCTAGTCAAGAGTATGGTTTTTCCAGTGGTCATGTATGGATGTGAGAGTTGGACTGTGAAGGAAGGTGAGCACCGAAGAATTGATGCTTTCGAACTGTGGTGTTGAGAAGACTCTTGAGAGTCCCTTGGACTGCAAGGAGATCCAACCAGTCCATCCTAAAGGATATCAGTCCTGGGTGTTCATTGGTAGGACTGATGTTGAAGCTGAAACTCCAATACTTTGGCCACCTGCTGCAAAGAACTGACTCATTGGAAAAGACCCTGATGCTGGGAGGGATTGTGGGCAGGAGGAGAAGGGGACGACAGAGGATGAGATGGCTGGGTGGCATCACTGACTCGATGGACATGAATCTGAGTGAACTCCGGGAGTTGGTGATGGACAGGGAGGCCCGGCGTGCTGTGATTCATGGGGTCGCAGAGTCAGAGACGACTGAGCGACTGAACTAACTAACTAACTAAAGAACCAGATCAGATTCCATTTTCTGTTTCAGTTATTTTAAATCAGGGGATGTAACAGTGTTACCCAAGGAACTTTAAAAAAAAAAACAAACAAACAGGTGCTGGAGCACCAAACCAGATCTACTAAATTCAAATGGCTGGGTGGAGGGGCAGTGAACCTGAGCACCTTCCAGGTAAGCTTAACATGGACCCTGGGCCAAAAATGAATCCTCCAAGCCTGTGGTTCTTAGACTTTTGTGTGAACCAGGATGACCAGAAAGGCTGGTCCTACTCCCACACTTCAGATGCAAGTGTCTAGGGCAGAGCTTGAACATATGCATTTCTGTCAGGTTCCAAGTAATGCTGATACCACTCTCCTGCCTGGACTTTGTGGACCCCTTCTCTGGGATCTACTCCTCTTCACCCCTATGCTCGCTGCTCTCGTGAGGTCTGAGTCATTTCTTACCTGAACTATTATTTTAGGTTTATATCTTACATACCTTCTACCCCAATTGCTGCCAAAGTGGTTTTTCTAAATAAAAATCTTATGACTCAATAGCTTAAAGTGTTCCATGGGGTCCACACTTCATCAATACAAACATTATTTATGGAACAACACTCTCGCCCCTGCTACTCCCCCAGGCTCACCTCTCACTCTCCAGCTCTGCTCTGTTGCTTGCCTTCTTCAGAGGAGACTTGAAAGCGTGGTGGTGGTGTTTTTATTTCTGCTGCTGCAAAGCAGTTAGAAGCACAGACTTCTAGGGTTCCTTTTGAAGTTTCTACACTTATATTTCCAGCTTTTGGCCTTGGACAAGTTATTTTTTTACCTCTGTTTATTCCCGTCTACAAAGTAGAGTTGGCTACATGCTTCCTGTGTCTTTGTATGATATGCAAATTAAATAAGTATATATATATAGCATTTGGAACAATGCCCAGAAAGTAGATATTAGTTAGTTAAATATTAGCTACTGTGGACCATTTCTTTCAGGGAACTGTTTACATATCCCTGCATACCAGTTTGCATGACACTTTGAATAGACAGTCCTTTATTTTCTATATGAACTGTTTATTTCCTTGATCACTTGTAGCATTTAATTCATGTTTCCATATTCACACTAGTTGTTCTCCTCTTCATTCACCTATGAGCCTATAAAGAGTGGATTTTATTGGTGTTATTCTTTGATGATCTTACGCTTCAAGAAACCTACATTGTAGGCTCCTAGCTACAGTACCTAAAAATGCTGGTTGAATAATCACTTCATTGAGCAACCAATTGTTGACCGAACCACTGGGTCATGAGATTTATAGAGGGTGAGAGTGAGGGTTATGAAACAAGAGAAAACATGTTACCTGACACAAGGGCATGAGGCCATATGGAAGAGAAGCTGGTAGATGTTTGTTCACTTTTCCTTGTTTCTCTGAAAGTGCATATTGACCATTTAAAGAGTCGATTTATTTTTTTTTGAAAGAAATATAAGAAGGAAAAGTCTTAATGAAGAGTTGAACAATCAAGAATAGTTGATGTTTTTGTACAGGAAATAAAAAATAACTCAAAGAGATCGGGATAATTTTTGTTTTTAAGCATAGAATATATATCTGTTGGATCATCGAAAAAGCAAGAGAGTTCCAGAAAAACATCTACTTCTGCTTTATTGACTATACCCAAGCCTTTGACTGTGTGGATCACAACAAACTGTGGAAAATTCTTAAAGAGTTGGAAATACCAGACCACCTGACTTGCCTCCTGAGAAGTCTGTATGCAGGTCAAGAAGCAACAGTTAGAACCAGACATGGAACAATGAACTGGTTTCAAATTGGGAAAGGAGTACGTCAAGGCTGTATATTGTCTCCCTGCTTATTAAACTGCTATGCAGTGTAAATTATGCAAAATTTCAGGCTGGATGAAGCACAAGTTGGAATTAAGATTGCTGGGAGAAATAACAATAACCTCATATATGCAGATAACACCACACTTATTGCAGAAAGCAAAGAAAAACTAAAGAGCCTCTGGATGAAAATGAAAGAGGAGAGAAAAAAAGCTGGCTTAAAACTAAACATTCAAAAAACTAAGATCATGGCATCCCCTCCCATCACTTCATGGCAAATAGATGGGGAAACAATGGAAACAGTGACAGACTTTATTTTCTTAGGCTCCAAAATCACTGCAGATAGTGACTGCAGCCATGAAATTAAAAGACGCTTGCTCACTGGAAGAAAAGCTATTACCAAACCACACAGCATAGTAAAAAGCAGAGACAATACTTTGCCAACAAAGGTCTGTGTTGTCAAAGCTATGGTTTTTCCAGTAGTCATTTATGAATGTGAGAGTTGGACTATAAAGAAAGCTGAGCACGAAAGTATTGATGCTTTTGAACTGTGGTGTTGGAGAAGACTCTTGAGAGTCCTTTGGACTACAGAGAGATCCAAGCTGTCAATCCTAAAGGAAATCAGTCCTGAATATTCATTGGAAGGACTGATGCTGAAGCTGAAACTCCAATACTTTGGATACCTGATGCAAAGAGCTGACTCATTTGAAAAGACCCTGACGTTGGAAAAGATTGAAGGCGGGAGGAGAAGGGGACGACAGAAGATGAGATGGTTGGATGACATCTCCTACTAGATGGACATGAATTTGAACAAGCTCTGGGTGTTGGTGATGGACAGAGAGGCCTGGTATGCTGCAGTCCATGGGTCCCAAAGAGTCGGACATGACTGAGCAACTGAACTGAACTGAACTGACGGAATATATGCAGTAATATGCAAAATCTAAATGTTGATAAAATTTTAACTAAGACTCAGACTAAGTCATATACATTTCCCTTACTTCAGAAGCGCCCCCTCTTACCTGTCCTTCTATCCAAAAGTGGTTTATTTCCATAACCACTTTTGTTTCTTTTTGAATCATATATAAATGAAATTATACCACAGATGCATTCTTGCCTGGAAAGTTCCTTGCACAGAGGAGTCAGGCAGGCTATAGGCTGTGGGGTCACAAAGAGCTGGACATGACTGAATATGAACCCACACATGGGGCTTCCCATGTGGCAAAGTGGTAAAGAATTGGCTTGCCAAAACAGACACAAGAGGCATGGGTTCAGTTCCTGGATCAGGGAAGATCCCTTGGAGGAGGAAATGGCAACCCACTCGAGTATTCTTGCCTGGAAAACTCCATGGACAGAGGAACCTGGCAGGGTACAGTCCAGGGGGTTCACAAAGAGCTGGACACAACTGATTGCACACACACACACATACCACAGATACTTGTGTTTGATGTCTTTAGTTCATCATTTTATCTAGGAAATTTAGCCATATTTAGTGAAGCAATAGTTCATTTATTTCGTTGTTGTATAGTTTCTGTTATTAGAATATGCCATAATTTATCATCCATTCTGCTGTGATGTATGTTTGAGTCATTTCTAATTTGTTGACATTTGCAAATAATGGTACTATGAATGTTCTTATAACAAGCTCAGTGGTCAGATTGTCTGGGCACAGTATGATAGACAGATATTAAGATGACCTTAATGATCTCTGCCTCTTGGTAGCCATACGTTTGTGTAATATAGCACTCACCCCACCCCCAACCCCACATAAAGATTGTACTTGTAACTTGTCTTAACCAGTATAATATGGGAAATTTATATTTGCCGCATTATATTGGCAACCCCTTTGATTAGGCTACATCATGAGGTAAAGATGATCTGTAACTCCTGTGGTTATATATACTACATAAGACTGTGTCTTAGGAGGTTGGAACAAGAGGTACTACTTGGTGGCTTAATGTACTGAATAACCATGTTGAGAAAGCCTCCCTGGCAAGGAACTGTGGGCTTCTATTTTCTTTTTTTTTCAGCTGTTATAATGCAGCTTTTGGGTATAATGCAGCTCTTGGGATAACATGTACATTTCATTCAGATTATCACAATTACTGGTATAAAGTTGGTCACAGTAGTTGATCTTTTTGACATCTGTGGCATCTGAAGTAACGGTGGCCTTTTTATCCCTGATCTTGAACATTTGTGCTCTGTCCCCTATTCTTTGACCCCCCTCCCCACCCTGACACAGTATTGTTAGACTTTAAATTTCAATTAATCCTCAAAGCCTGTGCTGATTTTATCAGCTTTATGTTTGCTTACTTTTTCATTGGTTTCTGTTATTTTTATTTCCTTTCTTATTTGTTAGTTTTAATTTGCTGTTCTTTTCATAGCTTCCTCAGATAGAAGCTCAAATCCTTTCTTCTTTTCTACATGTGAAAAGTGAAAGTCACTTAGTTGTGTCCGACTGTTTGTGAGTCCATGGACTATACAGTCCATGGAATTCTCCAGGCCAGAATACTGGATTGGGTAGCCTTTCCCTTCTCCATAATGCTATAAATTTTCTGCTAAGGACTGCTTTACCTGCATTTTACAAATTTTAGTATTTCAAAGACATTTTACTTTCCATTGTATTGGTCATTGACTCAGGGTAATTTAGATGTGTATTGCATAATATTTAAATATTTTAGATTTTGAAATTAAAATTTCTATTATTGTTTTTGGCTTACTATGTTTAGTGAATGCACTGTTTATGATTTCAGTTTTTCAAAATTTGTTGAGATTTATTTAATGATGCAGCACATGTTCTATTTTCATATACATGCTGTGAGCTTTTGTAAAATATCTCTGCAGCTCTTAAGTGTAGTGTTATGGCTAATTAGGTTATTTTTATCAGTCAGGTTGTTCAAATATTCTATATCCTTACTGATTTATTTTTTACCAGTTTTAATTACTGAAGAGTGTATTCTAATATCTCCAAAAATGATTGTTTCTTCCAATTCTTTCAGTTTTAATTAAAAATTTTTCCCTAAAAGTCTAGTTTTTCATTACTGATATGCTGTTTACATTGGTTATATATTTTCCCAGTCTATTAACTACAAAATTTCTGTGTCCTTATGTTTAAAGTGTGTTTCCTGTAAAGAGCATATAGTTCAGTCTTTTTTTTTCTTGACTATTATAGTCCTTTAAATGGAATATTCAGTCTATTATATTGATAAAACTACTTATATAATTGGGTTAAATCTACAACATTTCTATTGTTTTTGATTTTTACTCACAGGTCCTTTGTTCTTTTCTTTTATCTTGATTTATTTTGTATTTTTCAAATATTTGAAAATTTTCAGTTTTCCCTTCTCTGTCAGTGTTACCATTCTTTTTAGTGGTTAGCTTGGAGATTATAATGTATTTTTGACTTACTAGATCCACCTTAAATATGTCCTGTTACCAACTGCCAGCAAAATACAAAGGCTTTAGAGCACTCAAACTCCAATTATCCTTTCCTCTCTTTGTAATATTACTGTCATGCATTTTTATGCAAAATATATTTTAGACCCTCCAAATCATTATTACTATTATTTATGCATTCAGTACTCATTTTCTGCCAGTGTGTTTAGCCTTTTCTTTCTTTATTCCTTTTTACATTATCGTGTTTCTGTTTGGAACCTTTTTTTTTTCTGCCTCAAAAACTCCCTTCAGTGTTCCTGCTAGTGATAAATGATTAGCTTCCTGAAAACCTCTTAATCTTAACCTTCATTTTTGAAGGATAGTTTACAAATGTAGAATTCTAGGTTGAGAAGTATTTTCTTTAAGCATTTTAAAGAGATCTTCCCATTATAGTTGAAATTCTATTATTTCTGTGGAAGAATTAGCTGTCAGTCTATTGTTGCTCTTTCGATATGTATTTTATATTTTACTTGGGCCTCCAAAGAGAGCTTAATAATTCATTGTTGGTTAATTTGATTCCACTTTTTTATTGGAATAAATGAAACTGGTGCTTTTTCAATACTACCTGGAATTTACTGGTCCATGAACAGCACCAGCTGCTGCTGCTGCCAAGTCACTTCAGTCGTGTCCGACTCTGTGTGACCCCATAGACGGCAGCCCACCAGGCTCCCCCATCCCTGGGATTCTCCAGGCAAGAATACTGGAGTGGGTTGCCATTTCCTACTCCAATGCATGAAAGAGAAAAGTGAAAGTGAAGTCGCTCAGTCTGTCCGACTGTTAGTGACCCCATGGACTGCAGCCCACCAGGCTACTCCGTCCATTGGATTTTCCAGGCAAGAGTACTGGGGTGGGGTGCCATTGCCTTCCCCGGAACAACACCAGACTATACATTGAATTGCAGATTAGTAGGTCTGGTTCTAATTTTTGCTCCCATTAGCTAGTTATGTGGCTATAAGCAAATTAAGACCTCCATTTTCTCATTTGTAGAGTGAAATTATGTGGATGTACTGGATGAAAAGACCTCTTTCTCTGTCAGCTGTTTGTGATTCTTGTCAACAGTGCACATTGTTTGCTGAACCCATGGCAGGCAAATCACGAGCCAAGAGGCTGGAAGAAGACGTAAAAAGCTGTAGGAACTGCAGAAATGTTTATTCTGTCCTAACTGACACAGCAGCTGTAGTAGCAGCCATAACACAACCTTCTGTCTAGCTAAGGTAGCGGCCGTAACAACCAAACCACAAGACCTTTCCAGGTGGAGCTTATATGTGCTTATACAAAGGCCATGGCTAAGTGAGTACTCGTGATGTACATGTGCAGTGCTATAAGTGATCTCAGCTGTTACATAGTCATTATAACACGTGTGGCAAGAGTGAGAGTCTGTGGGGTGAGAGAGCTTGACCATGCCATCTTGGCTAATTTGCTCTTTCCCTACACTTGATATATGTGCGTCTCCATAAGGCTACTTACAATGTGGCAATTTGTTTCTTCCAGAGCAGGGGCAGAGAGAAAGAGAGAAAGATGGAAGTCATAATCTTTTGTTACCTAGTTTTTGAAGGGGTATCCCATCACTTTTACCATTTTACCATTAGAAGGAAGTTGCTAGGTTCAGTCCACCCTCAAGGATGGAGGGTACAGAAGATCATGGATATCAAGAGATGAGGATCTTCGGGGGACATTTTAGAAGCTGCCTGCCACACTATTGGAATGAAGTTCAGATCATTTGAAGTGTTCAGTCTTCCCATTCAGCTTGGTAAGGGGAAGGAAAGTAACAGCAAGTAATGCCAAATGGAAATTGTTTTGCATATATTTTCATGTAATGCTCATCAACCTTATGTATTAAATATTTTTAATCTATTGAAAATTATGGAAGAAGTATATAGCCTTCCCCAGTTACCCACCCCCTCTCTTTAAAACCCTCTGTTTAATTCCAGAGTTTAACAGATTGTATGTTAAGCTTTGTTAATTAATTCCTGTTAATAACAAGAATTATTACTTTAAAAAATTAACAAGCAACTCTTTTCTAGATAACTTTAAGTTTTAGAAAGAACGTGGTTTTCTAAGCTTCCCCAGGTTAGGAGGGTAGGACAGTATCTTGCCACACCTGGGCAATTCAACTTCACAGCAGCTCCCTATTAATCCAGGAAACAGAACTGTCTCTGAAAAACAGAAGAACTGATTAAAATTTCTGTCTCTGTGATTACTTACAACATCTGCTTTGTGCCCTAGGGTCCTCCTTTATTCTTAATCTGTCTAGAGTTTAAAGATTTCTTTCTGCACCTGTTATCAGATGAATCTGTGACTCTCATCAGAGAGATGTTAATTTATTCCACAGAAAAGCAAAGATACCTATGCTCCTCAGAGGTAACTAACACTGAAAAGGGAGCACAGACGGTCCTGTCCTTTGGTTCACTGTTTGTATAAGGCAAATAGCATGGGGAATTTAAAATGCAGGCACACTTAATTCAAATTAGTCAAAGTATGCTTAATTATAAGGAACTGACATGCAGACAAATAAGGCCATTTAACAAAAGTTTAACTGCTCAGCCTTGTACTTTGTTATGTTTAGGGACCCGAAAGAGCTGTTGAGAACAAATCAGTCTTTCTGGATCGATATTATCTAATTTTGCAACTCCAAGAATGCTTTGGGTTGTAAAAATCTTGAAATCTATAAACCCTCTTTCTAGAAAGACACACATATTTATTTAATACATTTTGGAAGTTTCAGAAACCTCTATTAGTCTATACGTGGACTTCCAATCAAGAAGCACTGCTAGGATAGAAAGAGGAAATTTTTAAAATCAGGACACGCTTGCTGAAGAGCTGTATATTTGAGAAAGGTTTTCGAAACTTCCCTGAGAGATATCAAGTGCTCTCATATGGGGACAATATTGTGCAGTAAAGAAAGTATTTCTGCTATAGTACCTCTCAAGCTTTGTATAAGAAGGAATAACCTGAGAAACTTGTTAAATGTGTGCATCTCTGGGCCCTATGGCCAGTATTGATTCAGTAAATCCTAGGCAAGGCTCAAGAATTTGACTTAAGAAGGGCATAGGAGATACTAAATAGGGGGACCTGGAGCAAACTTGGAGAAGGGCCTTGGAGCAGCTGCCAATAAACCAAGTATCAGGGACTTTGCCCCACCTAGATGAGCCTGGGAGCTGTATGTCACAGTGCCCTTCTCTCCCATTGCTTTCTGGAGGGTTCTTATTCTGCATATGAAATATATCTCAAAAAAGTCCAGTGTAACTGGAGACATAAAAAACGGAAAAGGTAAAAAATAAGCCTTGATATCTGTTGCCTGAACAGCTTACTGATACTGGACTCTAGAATTAAAACAAAAAAGCTCAACATTCAGAAAACTAAGATCATGGCATCCAGTCCCACCGCTTAATGGCAAATAGATGAGGAAATAGCAGAAACAGTGGCAGACTTTATTTT